>JAJAGP010000231.1:0-300000 GCA_025084515.1 Ancistrus triradiatus
TTTGGAGGAAGAAGAATGCTGAGTTGCATCCCAAGAACACCATACCTACTGTGAAGCATGGGGGTGGAAACATCATGCTTTGGGGCTGTTTTTCTGCAGAGGGGACAGGACGACTGATCCGTGTTAAGGGAAGAATGAATGGGGCCATGTATCGTGAGATTTTAAGCCAAAACCTCCTTCCATCAGTGAGAGCATTGAAAATGGAACGTGGCTGGGTCTTCCAGCATGACAATGATCCCAAACACACCGCTCGGGCAACAAAGGAATGGCTCCGTAAAAAGCATTTCAAGGTCCTGGAGTGGCCTAGCCAGCCTCCAGACATCAACCCCATTGAAAATTTGTGGAGTAGTTGAAAGTCCATGTTGCCCCAAAACATCACTGCTCTAGAGGAGACATGCATGGAGGAATGGGCCAAAATACCAGCTACAGTGTATGCCAACCTGGTGAAGACTTTCAGGAAACGTTTGACCTCTGTCATTGCCAACAAAGGTTATGTTACAAAGTATTGAGGTGAACTTTTGTTATTGACCAAATACTTATTTTCCACCATAATTTACAATTAAATTCTTTAAAAATCCTACAAAGTGATTTCCTGGATTTTTTTGTCTCTCATAGTGAAAGTGTACCCATGATGAAAATTACAGACCTCTCTCATCTTTCTAAGTAAGAGAACTTGCACAATCAGTGGCTGACTAAATACTTTTGTCCCCCACTTTATTGTCGGTATACCATCGCTAAAAGAACAAATCTAATGGTGGCCTAAGACTTTTGCACAGTACTGTATCTGTCATGGAAATACATGGGTTAAGTAGGTTAATAACCTTAATAATAAGGATTATAACCTCATCTGACCACGGACCTATACATGACGCATAGCTTTATATGTATATACACATACATACACACTTGGGGTGTTGTTTTAGTATAAAGGAGGAAAAATTGATCTGGCTCCTGTGACATGAAGGTTGCATCCAGGCTCATTTCTCTAAGTGGACAAGTACCTTGTGGAGGAACAAGAACTGCTATTTGTTCCTCCAACAACTTTTTACCAGCAGAACAAAAAACCTGTTTTCCATGGGCACGCATAAATAAATAAGCAACAAGCCAACAGGGACAGTGCACTAGGGATTTTATCAGGGATAAGTGTTTTGCTAAAGACGCTTACCTTTGATAAAATCTCTGTAATTACTGCCACTCAAGGCTTATTCTGTCTAGCTAGTACAAAGGAGTATCCACTTGCCCTGCAGCCTCGCTAACATTACAGTAAAGATTTGCCACTGTACTCAGTCATTGTAATCAATCAGATTAGCAAACAGTCATAGTAACTAATTACAAAATCTAAAATTAACATTACGGGGTCATATGACTGGTATACAAAAACTATAAAAGATATTCATTATGACAAACAAATGCATTCATTTGTAAGTACTCCTTCCCATCCCCTATATGTAGATTCTCGGTCTTCACCTGGTCTGTATCTCTGTGGTGGGTGTCTCCTCAACTGATGTCACGGTTGCATCACTGACTCCCTCAGACGCCTGCACGGGTGCCGGAGACGGCTGCTCTTCAGTGACGCTGGTTGTCATGGCAGCATCCGCCTCTGGAACAGCAGGCACAGCGAGAGGCGTCTCTGTGTGAACTGGGAGAGTGGGAGCGGTGCCAGGAGCTACGACATCTGCCGTCCTGACAAACACACCAGAAACACTTATTAGAGCCTTCAGGAGTCCTTGCTATTATCATCTTCTGAGTTACTTAGCTAAATTAGTTAATATGGTTTGAAAAATAATACACTAGTAAAGATATGGCTTACCCATTTTCCTCTGCCTTAATCATTGCTGAGGGAGGGGAAAAATATATCAGATATTCACACATTAATACTCACTAAAGCCTGGTAATAATATATAAAACATAGCTAAAGAGAATTCACAATATGGCCAGTAAAACACTAAATCTGTTATGATTATTGTTTTTTATAATAATAATAAACAATAATCATAACAGATTTAGTGTTTTACTGGCCATATTTCTGTCTCACACATAAATAAGACCACTTATATGTTCCACACTTAGTGAGTTTACATGCACTTAATAATCTGACAACTGCAGAAAATCAGATTTTGTCAGTAATCCGATCAACGAGTACACAGGTACTTGGGAAATCAGATAATGTCTCTTTCAGTAATCAGTGCAACCAGCCAATAAACTCACACAGGGATGTGACATAAACTTTAATAGAGTCACCCCAAAAGTGCCATTTCACGGGTGTTGCATTTAATTCCAGGGTTGCCAGATCCCACCAGAGTACTGCAATGTGAGTGACCACTTGAAAAATTAAGACAATAATAAAACTAATATTTCCCTTTTAACTTTAGAAGTTGAACAGACTTTCTGGAATATTGGTAAGAGATAGGATTAAGGAGCAAGCCCAAATAAGTAACTACACTTTAAAGACAAGCCCCAAAAACCTAAGTCCAAAATCACTCAAAATTTAGAAACCGGTGTTGATTCTGCTAGCGGCTTTGGCACAGCTCTGGCACAGCTCTGCTCTCTATCTGTTTATGTTTGCATGAATGCACAAACAGAGAAAACCAATTGAAATCAAGGGTAAAAGTATGCACATCCTGAGAAATCTGATTACTGAGCTAACATACAGCTCTCTTTATTGGATTTCTTAATCTGATTTCTAGGACTTAATCCGATCTAAGACATCTGAGCATGTTGTTTACATGACCACTTGAATAGAGAGAAATCAGCAGAAAACTGCAGAAATCAGATTATGATTGGATCATTAAGTACATGGAAAGACACTGCCTGTGTTTTACTTTAAGATCAGTTAGCGCTTAGATATCGCTCAAATGTATTCATAACACAAACCTGCAAACATACTGCTCAGCCAGACTTACCTTCCAGATCCTCGAGCTCTTTCGGTTTCGTCCAGCGAGACTCTTTTGTCTGAGAGTTGTAATAATAAGGCTTCCCAGTGTCTGACTTGTACTCCTTCCACGGGCACTTGGACAGCATTTGCTGCAACACAGTAACACAATATAGTATCAACTACTGAATTGCACCTAAAGGCAGAGTTTGTGTCAGAAAACTGTTGTTTAAATAAATATGTTAGATAGACACCAACATTTTTTGGCTAAAACAAAGCACTTACGAAAAAAGTTAGCCCCAGGCTGGGTCAGAGAGCGGAAACGAATGCAGATAGCAAACAAACATAGCTTAGAGAACACAGGCTAGAAATTGACACACTTTGAAACCCACGCATGGCATTTAAATAGTAACTATGTGTTCACTTCACCGTTACACCTTTACTTTTCTGGACATGCATTTTATCCATCCTCATGCTCTTCTTTAAGGGCACTATTTAAATGTCAAATACATGACTTCTTTTGAAGGTTTTAAACAAAAGGTTTAAACTAAAGCAAAAGACGTGATTAAGGAACTGCGGGGCAAGTGAGAGAAATTGCAGGTAGGGGCAGGTGAAAGTGTGAGAAAATTAGGAAGAACATAATATTTAGTAATATTAGTCATTTCAAAAATTATGATATATATATATAAAAACGTTTAACTCGCTGTGGTGACCCCTGATAAAGGGAGAAGCCGAAAGATATATATCTCTAATAGATACTACCACATCATAAAAAGCTATATATCTCTACATATATATTATCTATCATCTATCATCTCTCCTCTATCTATCTGTGTGTATGTGTGTGTGGGTGTGTGTGTACCCATTCTCTCTCTCTCTCATCTCCTCTCGCTCTCCTCTCTCTCTTCTCTCTCTCTCTCTCTCTCCTCTCTTCTACCCTCTCTCGCTATATATATATGCATGCAAACTCCAGAGATGACGGCCAGAAGTAAAACCACTGTTCATGTGTTTTTTTGTTGTTTTTTTTTAATTACATGGCATTTATGAGAACTCAAAAATGCAAATTAACAAACATACTTTTCTTGGCACACTTTGGGTGATTTCACGTTACTTAAATGGCCTCCACAGTCATCAGATCTCAATTCAATAGATTCACATTCATGTATGTAGAGCTGGCAAATCTGCAGCAACCTCGTGATGCCATCATGTCAACATGGAACAAAATCTCTGAGCAATGTTTCCAGCACCTTACTGAATCTACATCATGAAGAATTAAGGGCGTTCTGAACGCAAAAGGAGGGCCAACCCGGTACTAGCAAGGTGTACCTAATGAAGTACTACGTGAATGTATATTACAGCTCATAAGAGTGAAAATTAAACACAGACCAATCAATAAAATAGCAGAGAGACAAACAAAGAGAAGATGATCTGTTTACCTCTGCAGGTGATTTGAGTTCATTCGGTTTTTCCCAGGTTGACTGCTTTGTCTCTGTGTTGTAGTAATAAACTTTCCCATCCACTGACTTATGCTCTGTCCACATCGATTTCTGTTCGAGTCAATACACACTTCATTACTTTATTTAAAGTGAATAAAACCTTCCAAAGAATTTTTTAAAACTTGTTTTTACATTTTAAGCAACAGGAATCATTTTCTAAAATCAGGATTATGGTTTTACACATGATCCTATGCTGTACTGACCTTTTTAGGCTGGTCATCTGCAGCAGTGTCATTTGCAGTTGTACTCTGCCAAAGCCAAATAACATTGATAAGGTAAGAATCCAGAAAAATGTATTTAATTGCACTGAATAGGTTGGATTTATTCAAACAGGCAATATATGTTACAATAACTGCACTGCATAGTACTTACAGTAGTTCCAGGTGCAGCAGTAGCTAGATGTGTGAAATAAATAAAATGAATAAATACACACACTACTTAATTTAATAACCATCAGATAGAGTGACTTTTTTTGGCTTACCAGCACTATCCACAGGGCTGACACCAGGCTGTGAGGAAAAAAAAACATTAAGAGAGAGAGAAGCCATTATAAATGTCAGGGTGTTCTTCCACAAAGCCAGTGACTTGTGGCATTTACCCCAGACAAGAGGAGCAGTAAATGAAAAGTAAAGAACATGAGAAACGTGGACAGCATTTAATAAAAATTCCCAATAAGCAGTAAAATCCTCTCTAGGGTCTCATATGTCCATCCATAATGGACAGAGCTAAAGCCTCAGCTAAAATGAAGCACTAACGTAAGTGACTAAAACATAATGCAGCATCAGAGTAATATACAGCCACTGTATCAACTACAAGACTTTCCAATAAACTTTCTGTTCATGTTGGGACTTTTATCTCTGATGATAATGGATAGATTTAATGACCACACCAGCTGACTAGCAATATTTGTCATGTTTTAATATTTTAGTCAAAGCATTAACAGCAATATAATTAGGCTACAATAATTATGATTACTACTGCAATTACCGTATTTTTCGGACCATAAGGCGCACTTAAAATCCTTGAATTTTCTCAAAAATCGACAGTGCGCCTTTAAATGCGGTGCGCCTAATGTATGAATTAATTCTGGTTGTGCTTTCTGACCTACAACCGATTGTAGATGGTAACGGCGCTCATAAATCTGTCAAAATGTTTTAGCACGGCCTTGGTAAGTTACGAAGCTCACGGCAACCGTAGTGCGCAGCATCGTGGAGTAATACAGTATGTGCTTCAGCATTAGGGTATGTGCATTCATTCATTCATTTTCGAAGCGGATTTCAAACACAACGCTATCGGTCACGCAGTACAACATGGACATAGAGCAGCTGCGAGAGAATTCAACATTAACGAATCAATGATACGGAAGAGGAGGAAGCAAGAAGACCAAACTGAGCTTTCGAGGGAACTTAAGAGTTTTGTTTCATTTCATGCGTCTTATAACCCGGTGCGCTTTATGTATGAAAATAGAACCGTTAGAAGTCGATCACTGATATTGCGCCTTATAACCCGGAAAATACGGTAATGATAAAAATATAAACACAAATACAGTATTTAAGTGGATCTGAGTACTAGCCATCACGTCAACCTTTCGAGTGCTCATCACTACTGACGTGCTACCTACGTACTGCTGCTAGGGTTTTGAACTTGGAATAGTCCACCAGCCAAAAATGTCCAGCAACCAGCATAGCAACTGGAACCAATAAAATGGACAATGAGTGTAGAAATATACTTTGTTTTCTCTATTAGTGTTTTTGGAAACATAATGCTTGAGTTTTGTAAGACCTGTTAGCTAATTTTGGCTTTGATAATATTTCATTTCAAAATTTGTTACTATTTTAGATATTATTGAAAAAATATCAAACACAGAAGGAATAGTTGTATTCACACTGTCTCTTGACACTAAAAATAGAGATACACTGAAAGTGGCATGGTGTTAGGCTGGTCGTCAGAGTGGAGACAAACAGATTTTGAATAAATGGAGCTCAGGGAATGCAGGTTTGATTTCAGTTCACTAACAAATGAAAAAATGTGAATGCTTCAGACAAGGGGTTTAAAAAAAACAGTAGATCCTATCTGGCAGAACAAAACAAGACAGCACTAACCCCTGAGGCACTTTTTTCTGTTACATTGCTCAAAAGCCCAAATTAAAAATACAGGTAGTCCTCGGGTTACGACGGTCTCGAGTTACAACACATCTCCCATTTACTGTATAAAGCCTTGTCTCGCACTTAAGTGGTTTTGCGTCGTAAACGTCATAACGCAAACTTCGTGTTTGGTGTGCGCGGCGGAAGAATACAAGGTTACGCGGCTCGTTTTTTGATAATTACTGTTAGGATAGGTGTTAAGATAGGATAAGTGCTTACAGTATGTTAGTATGTTCCGACTTACACCGAAAATCGGTTTACGATGCCACCTAGGAACGGATCTGCGTCGTCAGTCGAGGACTTACTGTACCTAACAAACAAACGTTTTGCCTTTCAGTCCAGTGTTTTAAAAAAAAATTGTTTCAGAAAACAATTTTTATTTCAGTGCATCACTATCTGGCATTACTCAACTAAAATAAACTCATCAAACAGTGTTTGTTTGTAATAGACGTGAGTTATTAAAGATCCGTGTCATGTCCACATAAACAATTATTAACGTTCAGGGCTTCCTCAAGGTGAGCCATGTCAGACTTCCAACAGACGACTCAATCCCTAGAGTGCAAATTTGTTTGAAAGTATTCCAACATATCTATCAATTACTCAGTATAAGAACCAAAACCGTGAGCTAATTGTCATTGTGTCACTGCAAATGAAGGTTTATCTATAAATCCAGTAAACAATGAGCTTTTTGTTATATGTAGCGCTACACAAAAATAGACTGAGAGATCTTAATTGGAACACTTTCTCACTTTACCCCATGTTCATTATGCTAATTCTAACACCACTGGCAGTTGTCAAGATTTATTTTTAACCAGAAAGACTTGAGGGGAATATGATATGGGACTACTTTACCGGTCCTGTTGGCTGCAGCGTAGCAGCTGGCAAACGCGGGGGCATCATCGGTGGCATCATTGGTGGTAACATGCCTGGCATCTAATAAGAGAGATTTATGAAAAATTAATCTGAGCCGCTAATTTTTCTCCTGTGTGGGATTTGATACAGTTTGAAATGTGGGTGCATTTGCATGCACCGGCTTTTAGATCTCTATTTGAGGTGTAGAGTGACTGCTTGCACCTTGTGGTCACCACTTATAAACACCTCCTCCTCATTACACCCACCCAATTAAACAAAGTCCCCACATAACCAAGTGATTTAAACATAAGGTACAATGATGTGAAAAAGCAGTTTTTATGAAAATGACTCGCTTCTGCTAGAAGAGGCATCACTAAAAGCATTAAAAGAGCTTTTCAACAAAACTGGTCTAATGTACAAAGAACAAACTTCTGACTGTGTTAGCAAACAGTCACACGCTGTCTGCATGAACTGAAAAGATTTTTAAAAAACACAGTTGGGTCATGTTGAGAGCTATTATTGCAAAATCCGGCGATTCAAAACAACTGACTAATAGGTAGGCAAATGATTAATGTTGTATTACAACATTTACCTGTGGAATTGGAGGACCACCCATTGGGGGCATCATGGGTGGTGGCATCATCCCAGCAGGCATGGGAGCCATGCTGGGAGGCCTCTGGGCCATAGGTGGTATTGCCATTGGCGGGAAGTGAGGTGGGATTCCAGGCGGCCCCATCTTGCATCGGAAAACACAAGGTTAACTGATCTTTTTTCTTAAAATCCACAAACACTGATAACAAGAACCTGATTAATCAAGACCAACTACTTACAAAAGGTGGGGGCATGGCTGCTGGAGGGACTCCAGGAAAAGGTGGGGCTTGGCTTGGACCATTATTCCCATCAGCAGAAGACTGTATTAAAAGAAAATACCCCAACAATGAACTCCAATTGCAATAACCCTGACATAAAGTGATTGCATCATGTATATATATAGCCTACCTTAAACATGCTTAAAATACTACCATTAACCCGAGAGTTGCACAAAATCATTAACACAAAGCTTGTTTTATAATAACATGTTGAATATCTAATGGAATTTTTTCTAATAAATGTATTGAAGGTGAAAAACAAAAACAATATAATTAGGCCATTGGCAGACAGAATGCTACTGCTCAGCTCAGTCAGACGCCTGCTGCTTGGATGTCCAGCAATAGCAGGAAAGTATTGTACTGCATAGTAATTGCCAAGGAAAAAAAATTATTACTATTGGGATTTATTGCATCACAGATGCATTATCATCATTATCTTAGTTAGCAAGTGTGGTATGCCATAAATAAAATATTTTAGAACATATAAAATAAAAAAAATAAAAAAAGGTTTATAAGAAATTCACATTTTTTGTGTATGACCTTAATCTCAAACTGAAGTCACAAAATGAGAAAATTCCTTTAATTAAAGTAAATTAATTGTGTACCACAATAATTGGCACCCCTAGAAATCCTTATAAACAAACTGTAGCTGAAGCATTTTTTTTCTTTTAAAATTTACATTTTTAAGTTGATCAGGCTGTCTAGGAACTTTCAAGCAGTTATTCATGGCTTCGGGGTTCACTGAGTAAACGTGTGAGGTGACACAGTGGTAATATTCCTAGTCATTCTTCACCATGGAAAGAGATGAGAACACAATTCAAATAAGAGAAATGTGTCTTGACCTTCATAAGTCAGGGTGCTATTTGTCTGAAAATACCCATATCTGCAGGGCAATAATTCAAAAGTTACAATCTACAGGAGACCCAAGTTTATTTTGGACAGCACAGTAAAGAGGATGGTGAGAGAGGGGGAAAAATCCCCAAAGATCAATGTTGGAGAGTTACAGAAAAAAGCAGCATCTTCGGGTCGCCAGCTCTCCTTAACTACCATCAGACACCAACTCCACTCCAACAGATTATTTGGAATGCTTTCCCAGAAAAAACCTTTCCGGTAATTTAACCACAAACGTAAGTACACAGAGTTGGCTATAAGCTACAGGGAGTCCGACTGGAACCATTTTCTATGTTTAGATGTAAGAGCTATTGCAAGGCTTACAGGCCAGCTCTAAATTAAAGCCTCACAACGAGCAATATTCCTAGTGTTCTTGTCTTTGAAACTACATTGGTGTCCAAAGTGGGACTGATCATCGCAGAGAAGAAGGGAGTTGGAAGTTGGAACTCTTGGGTGAGATCAACATGGCAACAGAAGAAAAACAGAAACAACACCTGGACCGCTGAAGCAACAGCAGTGAGTGAAGTTTACCGGGAGCCAGGCACTGAGCACTACACCCATGGGGCTCTCCAGGAAGCCAGACTTACTGCCAACTGGGCCAGAGGCCAGCCGGCACAAGACAACAGCAATGTACAGTAGTGGCTTAATGGCAGCAGCAATCAGGTGGCTGTACCCTTTGATGGTGGCAACAGCAAACATCAGCAACTTGACAGCAATGCCCAGCACCAGTGAGATGATGCAATGGCAGCTCAGCAAAGACCCTTAGGCTCAGTTTTATAAAGGCAGCAGTGATCGAGCGAGTGATTGCTTATTTCAGCAAGCACCTCTCTAAACCAGA
Organism: Ancistrus triradiatus; assembly: GCA_025084515.1. NCBI lineage: Eukaryota > Metazoa > Chordata > Actinopteri > Siluriformes > Loricariidae > Ancistrus > Ancistrus triradiatus. Next base: position 9,963 of record JAJAGP010000231.1, read on the forward strand.
GTGCAACTACTATGTCACTTGACACGAGTTCTTGGCTATAGGTGGCGAGACTTTAATTCTACCTCTTAAGTTTGCCATCTCTAATGTTTTTGATGCGATTCCGTAAACCAAGGAGCCGACTTGCTGGTGGGAGGTACCCACCGCAAACGGTGTGGTGTGACAGATGTTGGTACCTCAGGAACAGCCTTGCAATGTTCTTTGGGGAAGCAGAAACTTTGGTGTCTCAAAAACACTCCCATATCTTCGACAGCATTTCTATTGGCCTGACTGTCAGAATAACATGGAGATGTTTGTCCACAGCTGCAATGTATGCATAGACTGACTGTTTACGCTATGGTCTGGCACACCAATGGGGTGAGCAGCCATAGACATGCTTGGTCCCTTTCTGGAAATTAATTTGGGGAACTCGAGGCCGCTACCAGAGCTGAGTGATTTCTGGAGAGTTTCTTCCTCCAGCTTGGGACCCCGGAAGAGATGCAAAGTGACCAAGAGAGCAATCTGAAGGCATGGGTCATGGCAGTGGTATACAAGTGGCTTGGGTCCCAGAAGACTCGGACCATGACACTTCATCCCCAGAGCAACAGATTGGAGAGGTCCAACTGGTTAGTGTCGATTTTGGCAAGGTGTCCTTGGTGGCTCCTAGAAAGCACTGCAGGTCCAGCAACGCAGGTATATTTTTATTATTTTACAATGCTTTATTGTTGCATTTCCTTTTATGTTTGTAGATTGTCACCTATGCCATCTATAGCCGTTTTTACACCAGAAGAACTTTGTTATAGTTCTTAGGCCCCTTTCTCGCATGTGCTTAGAACAAGGTGTATAGGGACTTTTTTAGCTTGTATTTCAAGGTTGGAACTTTTCTCAGTGCATAAGAACACTGAGTGACAAAAGTATGCAGAGATTGCTCCAGACATAAAAATACAGCAATTGGTCCAGACGCAAGTGCATTGATGAGGGCAGCTGCCATTTTTAAATATACTTGTACACCTTTTTTTTTTTTGCAATTTTCTGCTAAAAATAAATAAACGACAGACAAATGGACTGACAGTGAAGTTAAGACTTTACTCTGCCTATATGCGACAGAAATGATACAAATTCCCATGGCTTCCGTCACTTCAGCGTCACACAGCGTTAGTACTGGTGCTGTGAATCAAAAATGCCCTACAACAAAAGTACAGTGGGGCACAAAAGTATTTAGTCAGCCACTGATTGTGCAATTTCCCCTACTTAGAAAGACGAGAAAGGTATGTCATATTCATCAAATGTACACTTCAACTATGAGACACAAAATGAGAAAAAAATCCACATTGTAGGATTTCTAAAGACTTTAATTGTAAATTATGGTGGAAAATAAGTATTTGGTCAATAACAAAAGTTCAACTCAATACTTCGTAACATAACCTTTCTTGACAATGACAGAGGTCAAACGTCTCCTGTGAGTCTTCACCAGGTTGGCACACGCTGTAGCTGGTATTTTGGCCCATTCCTCCATGCAGATCTCCTCTAGAACAGTGATGTTTTGGGGCTGTCGCTGGGCAACACAGACTTAAATCCCTCTACAAATTTTCTATGGGGTTGAGGTCAGGAGACTGGCTAGGCCACTCCAGGACCTTGAAATACTTTATACGGAGCCACTCCTTCGTTGCCTGAGCAGTGTGTTTGGGATCATTGTCATGCTGGAAGACCCAACCTTCAATGCTCTCACTGATGGAAGGAGGTTTTGGCTTAAAATCTCACGATACATGGCTCCGTTCATCCTTCCCTTAACACGGATCAGTCGTCCTGTCCCCTTTGCAGAAAAAACAGCCCCAAAGCATGATGTTTCCACCCCCATGCACACACAGTAGGTATGGTGTTCTTGGGATGCAACTCAGTATTCTTATTCCTCCAAACACGAGGAGTTGAGTTTTTACTAAAACGTTCTATTTTGGTTTCATCTGACCACATGATATTCTCCCAATCCTCTTCTGGATCATCCATTTGCTCTCTGGCAAACTTCAGACGGGCCTGGACATGTACTGGATTAAGCAGGGGGACACGCCTGGCACTGCAGGATCTGAGTCTCTCTCGGCATAGTGTGTTACTGATGGTAGCCTTTGTTACTTTGGTCCCAGCTCTCTGCAGGTCATTCATCAGGTTCCTCCGTGTAGTTCTGGGATTTTTGCTCATCGTTCTCATGATCATTTTGACCCCACGGGATGAGATCTTTTGCTTGGGGCCCCAGATCGAGGGAGATTATCAATGGTCTTGTATGTCTTCCATTTTCTTACAATTGCTCCCATAGTTGATTTACTCACACCAACCTGCTTGCCTAATGTAGATTCACTCTTCACCTGCTGCAGGTCTACAATTTTCTTCCTGGTGTCCTTCGACAGCTCTTTGGTCTTGGCCATGGTTGAGTTTGGAGTCTGGCTGTTTGAGGCTGTGGACAAGTGTCTTTTATACAGATAACGAGGTCAAACAGGTGCCATTAATACAGGTAACGAGTGGAGGACAGAAGAGCTTCTTAAACAAGTTGTTACAGTTCTGTGAGAGCCAGAAATCCTGTTTTTTTGTGGGTGACCAAATACTTATTTTCCACCATAATTTACAATTAAATTCTTTAAAAATCCTCCAGTGTGAATTTTTTTTCCTCATGTTGTCTCTCATAGTTGAAGTGTACCTATGATGAAAATATACAGACCTCCCTCATCTTCTAAGTAGGAGAACTTGCACAATCAGTGGCTGACTAAATACTCCCCCCCCCCCCTGTACTTTTTGCTTCTTGAGCCAGCTCTGCAGAGAGTACTACCTCCCAAATTACTCTGTAGAACTGTTTAGTGTGAAAGCAGCTCATGTGCTGGCAGACTATGGGAATTACTGTGTGTTTCACTAGTCACTCACCATAAGGAAGGCATTTATTTAATAAGCCTTGAATCATTTTAGGGTCCAGTAAGTAGTGGTCAATGACATAGGTGTTTTAATGGCCAGTGCCGAAACAAACCTCATCTTCTCCTAAATGGCCCCACTCTCACTGTATGTTCTCTCATCATCTATTTGTTAAGTCACTCAATAGTCCAGTTAATGAGCTGCAAGTTGTAATGCAGGAAAAAGTTTCTCTGCATTTTCTGCACTATTTTTGAATATCGGCTGATGCCGATTAACTCAAAATGGCATTAATCAGCCCTATCTCTACTTGTAAGAGCACTTCCAGTGCTTACAGACCAGTTCAGACACTTGAGAATAAGCAAAATTCCTGGTGTTCCTGTCTTCTTTAACACTGCATTATAAAGACGACTGTGAAGAAATCAAATTTCCCTGCTTGTTTATAATACCCTAAGGTATTTGTCAGATGGTCCTACTTCTACTTATAGGTGGGGTTGGTGGTGCAGACAAACTGTACTAGATGAGCAATTTCAAGTGACTGTATACATACAGAGTGGGATTATATAAAAATGAATAAGTAAGAAGTACTAATAATTCCAACTAATTAGTCACTAACTTTTTTTTGTAACTGGGACCATTGCTATAAGAAAGTTTGACAACTAGCGTCAAGGACCATGTAATTACACATAATTTAAGAAACCAGATTACCTATGTCCAGATGAACAGATTTAACTTCTGGGATTAAGAAACCAGAGTTAAATCTTTATTTAACTAACAATAACCTTTTTTTTTGTTTGTTTAAACCTCAGTGTCCCATAAGTGCAGCATTATATGATAACAGTCCAAACGAATGCTGAGTATACAGTATGAATTCTTAATATACATTTTCCCAGTTAACAGTCAGAGGATTAATGATATCAGGACTAACGGAGTTACATTGGTAATCCTTAATTTGTACAGGCATACCCGCACTTCTTTTAAGTATAATTCTCTTACACATTATGTTTTGTAAAACTATCAAATACATACGGTATGATGTTGTACTTCATGAAACACTCTGGCTAACACTTAGCTCTCGCATTGGAGCTCTGTGGCGCCATTATCAATTACAAATGCTAGTTATACGAAAGATTATTGTTTGTAATAACCAACCAAACGTCACTGAAACACGGGCTTTGGGTAAAAATAACGAATACAGCAAAGAATAACTCATTCACTAGCGCTCATTCATTCAGCACGCTGCTATACAGCAAACACACCACATATTAGCATTAGCCTTAGCAATAGCGATCTAGCCGCTTTCAACATTTATGAATAGACCTTAACAGTATAATGCAAGTAGATAAACTGTTCTGTATTACACCTCCACATCGGCTTACAGTCAGAACCTATAAATGTTAAACATTCTTTAAAATATCGTCTCCATGTAACTCACCATGTTGACTTAGCATCTAGCAGCCAAACTTCTTCACCACACAATAACCTCTGATACGATTGGCTGTTTCCCCGGTTCAAAGTGTAGGTGGGAGAGTACCAAACCAGTGCCGGCTAACTAACGTGTTGGGTTAGTCGTAACCATACGCTAAACTAGACTTTGAAAAGACTCTGAAAATACTTTGAAAAGACTAAAATCTTTATTTTTTTAACAATGATATACTGACCATATATAATTATTGATCAGTCTTTTTATTAGAATACAACCAGAAAATACAGAAAACGAAAAGGCTACAGTGGCAAGCATTTAGTGTGACCTACTACTTGAGCAATAACAGCATTTGGCAGCTTCACTGGGGTGCTAAGTTAACCCTTTTACAGTCCAAAGAATTTTGATGATCAAGCAATGATCTTTTTGGAAGGGTAGCAGCCAAGAAACCACTTTTTCAGAAGGGGAGCAGTGTATAACAGGCACAGTTATTCTGTGCCTTTAGAGATAGTTTGTCTTTACGTTCATCTCACTTGAGAAGAGCACAGGTGGCTATATACATTTACATTTATAGCAGTTAACAGATGCCCTTATCCAGAACAACTTAGAACTGATACAACCCAAGCAATTGTGGCATTTGAACCCTGGACCTTCTGGTCCATACTCCAGTACCTTAAATGCTACATCACCACAGTGCCATAACTATAAAGCTACTCTGACTTTCATTTGTTAGCCTTTTCAATATTTTCATTAACGTTGCTACGGTGCTTCGTACTGTGTTTCCTTTATGTATGAATATGACATCAGTAGCCTTGCGACCTGTATTTGTATGGTTGGTGTAGTTAGTAAACGAGCCCTTCAGAAAACCCACACCCGTGTCTTGGTTGCTGCATTTGTGCGCCCAGCTAACTCTACATACAACAGTGGCTCTGAAGAACCTGTTCTTCACTCCAGGTACAACAGGGTGAAAAGGATAAGATGTGCTAAACCCACAAAGATTGTCATGAAGATCAGAGTACTACAGAGAGGCAAATACAAGATGGAACTTTTTGGGCCCAATTGTCAATAATATGTTATATATGGTCATTATATATACGCTTAACAACAAATCTAATGGTGGCCTAAGACTTTTGCACAGTACTGTAAGTCACAGAGTTTTTAGTCATAGACTAGTCACCGACTATAAGACTGGGGGTCTTGCATGGTCTCTAATTTCAAAACTACAACTATATTCCTTTTGAGATGATTTCCCACAGATTCATAGTTTTCTCATGAAGTATTCTGCTATATAATATGGCTCAGTGCCATAGCTTATTGTCCAAGCTTGTCATTTAATCATAACCACAAACTCTCACCTAATATTTTGCAAACAAATATGTCTGTGGTCAAATATCATGAATAAGTAGTTGTTTGTAATAGCACCATGCATCTCAGTATTTGATCAAGTGATAGTCATTAAAAAAAAACAATGATGGTGGCATATTGTATGACAACACATGTCACGAGAATACTATGAATAGGCTCTGTACTACTACTTTGGAAATGGGCGAATATGATTCAGCTACATAATGTTTTTTTTTTCCACCCAGCTTCGTTTCGTACATAAATTCAGCATAAGACGGTAATTGAAGTTAACTGCTAGTAGTCATCAATTCACTTCATACTGAAGTATTGCAACAGTGAAGATTGTAGTTTACACTCCATTTAAAATGTGTTTCTTCTTCCTTCAAAAAAATCATTACTTTGTGTTGAAAATCGATGTAGTATACCACGATATATTGCTGTAATGTTTTTTTAGCACCAGCCCTAATCCTGACCACCTTACACCAAACAATCAAGACGACGTGACTGTGATGCAACTCTAGTAAGACTCTCATGACTTTATTCCAACGTTGGATTTCTCTTCAACTGTGATGTTGCATGAAAATAGTTTGTTGTAAGGCTGGCAAAAAGACATGTTACAGAGTTTTAGTCGCCAACTATGGTTTTGCAAAGGTCGTGGATCTTTCGTGGTCACTAATTGAAAGACATCAACTAGATTCCTTTTGAGATTATTTCCCTCCTTTAATCCTATTTGTATTTGTCTCATTTTTGGCTAATTATGTTTATCTTCAGGAATTTTGGGAGAAACAATTGTGTCAAAGTTGGTACATGAATGAAGCATAAAGGAGAATTAATCCTGAGGTATGAAAGAGTAACCACTAAGCACTAAAAATTTCCAATGAGCAAAAATTCCTAAAATTAAACAAAGAGAACCCAGTTAAAAAATATTATACTTGGTCATTTATTTATTGAGGAAAATTATCCAATATTACATATTAGTGAGTGGCAAAAGTATGTGAACCTTTGCTTTCAGTATCTGGTGTGACCCCCCTGTGCAGCAATAACTGCAACTAAACATTTCCGGAAAAAGAGACCAACTAACATTTTCTGTAAACTGTTGATCAGTCCTGCTCACCGGCTTGGAGGAATTTTAGCCCATTTCTCTCCCATACAGAACAACTTCATCTCTGGGTGTTTGGTGGGGTTTCCTCACATTAGCTGCTCACTCAGGTCCTTCCACACATTTCCTGTGGATTAAGGTCAAACTTTGACTTGGCCATTCCACCAAAACATTCACTTTATTCTTCTTTAAGTCTTTGGTAGAATGACTTGTGTGCTTAGGGTCGTTGTCTTGCTGCATGACCAACCCTCTCTTGAGATTCAGTTCATGGACAGATGTCCTCACATTTTCCTTTAGAATTCTCTGATATAATTCAGAATTCATTGTTCCATCAACGATGGCAAGCCGTTCTGGCCCAGATGCAGCAAAACAGACCGAAACCATGATACTACCACCACCATGTTTCACAGATGGAATAAGGTTCTTATACTGGAATGCAGTGTTTTCCTTTCTCCAAACATCATGCTTTTCTTTTAAACCAAAAAGGTCTATTTGGTTCTCATCCATCCACAAAACATTCTTCCAATAGCCTTCTGGCTTGTCCACATGATCTTTAGCAAACTGCAGATGAGCAGCAATGTTCTTTTTGGAGAGCAGTGGCTTTCTTCTTGCAACCCTGCCATGCACACTATTGTTCTTCAGTGTTCTTCTGATGGTGGATTCATGAAAATTAACATTAGCCAATGTGAGAGAGGCCTTCCCAATAGGTTCAGTGTTTCTTAGACACACAATATCAACTCACTGGATACATTTGTATTCTTTCCTCAAAACCACAAACACACAGAATGAAGCATTTGTATATATAAACACACACCCTGACCACTTTATTGCTAGTACCAGGCTAGACCCCATTTTGCCTTCAGACCTGTGTTAATGTTTGTGGCATAGATGCTAACAAGATGCTATATTTCTGAAATACAAGACGAAATATTCCTTGGAGAATTTGTGCCATACTGACAGGATTGCATCACGCAGTTGCTACAGATTTGTAAATCTCTATTTCCACCATATGCCAAAGGTCTCTATTGGATTGAGATCTGGTGACTGTGCAGGCCATTTGAGCACAGAACTCACTGTCACAGTCAAGAAACCAGTTAGAAACTGTATATATATATATATATATATATATATATATATATATATATATATATATATATATATACTCTCTGTCCACAATGCGGCTGGTACAGTGGTTAGTGCTGTCACTTCAGCTCAAGAGATCCCTTGTTCAATTTCACTGGGTACTCCAGTTTCCTTCCACATTTCAGTAGATGCAGTAGATAAAGGGGTATCTCTAAACTGTCCTAGTGTGTGTGTATATGTGAACTGCAATGGATTGGCTCTCTGTTTAGAGTTGGGTCCCTCCTTGCACCCTGTACTGTCATTTAGGACTCAGCTCCCCATGACCCTGAGTTGGAATAATCAGGTATGAAGATGAATGAATGAAGAAATGCAATATTTTACAAGCATAATCTCTGATATCTGCAGCACAAGAGCAATCAATCAGTGTAGTCACCCATGAAGCAGTACACAGCTGACAATGAGCGGGGGAAAACAATGCTGTGTCTGAGATTGGACCTATTTATAAACTCTCTGCAGGTATCAGGGAAATGTCACCAGCCTCATCTGTCATGCTCTTTTAATTGGCTACCTGCTCTCATTTACTCATAAAATGTATTGGTGTTGCCATATGAGAAGTGACATGCAATTTGTGCTTGAAACTTACACTCTTCTTTTTTAGTTCTGTCTCCCTAGATTGTTTTACACTGTAGTTGGCTATAGTAACTGGGAATGATGAGAATAAGTGAACAGAATTGTTAATGTCTTCAAACTACAATATGCTTTTGTATATGTCTTTTTGTAAAATGGTGATTAACACCAGCTATTGTTAACTTGCAAACACAATTGCATTAGCAATTCGCTAATGCACCACTGCGGTGACTCAGGTTCGAGTCCCAATAGGGCCTTACAACTGCATCGTGCATCATTGACATATAATTGGAAATGTCTGAGGGAAGGCCGGCCAAATGGGAGAGCGTCGCCCAATACTGCAACACTCACCCCTTGTCCTGAGTCCTGAGTGATGCACTGGTGCCAAAGCCAGGGTACGCATTTGCCTGCACCTTTTGAATTCCTTCCAGACTACAGCATGAGCTGAAACAAGAAAATTTAATTATTTAAAAAAATCACCAAAATTGTATTTTCATTATTTACTATACAATCCTGTTCTGTTTTTAGCCCGCCCCATTTCAATTTACCAATGAAATATAGATGGGGAAAAAGTCAGCATAAATTTGCCAAAGTGAAATATATGAGTTAAATTATTAAAGAAAAGTTTTAAAGCAAATGGTTTTAAAGGGAATGAGAACAGCTGACTTGATTAGATATGGCAGCAGCACACCTAATGGGGTTTAGTTCAAAGGACTGGGGTGGCCTTGATTCTGTGGTCACTGAACCATGACCATATGTTCTGGATGATTGTCCAGCTGGAAGATCCAATCAATTGTATTCTTATACAGCCAAAAGTTTGTGGACAATTATATCCAAATCAATGGATGTTAGTATGGTGTTTGCCCTTTGCTGTTACAACAGCGTTCACTTATTTAGCTTTTGGAACATGTCTGTACAGTGGTGCTTGAAAGTTTGTGAACCCTTTAGAATTTTCTATATTTCTGCATAAATATTACGTAAAACATCGTCGGATTTTCACACAAGTTTTAAAAGTAGATAAAGAGAACCCAGTTAAACAAATGAGACAAAAATAGTATACTTGGTCATTTATTTATTGAGGAAAATGATAGAAATATTACATATTAGTGAGGGGCAAAAGTATGCAAACCTTTGCTTTTAGTATCTGGTATCACTGTGCAGCAATAACTGCAACTAAACACTTCCTGTAACTGCTGATCAGTCCTGCACACCGGCTTGGAAGTATTTTAGCCCATTCCTCCATACAGAACAGCTTCAACTCTGGGATGTTGGTGGGTTTCCTCACATTAACTGCTCACTTCAGGTCCTTTCACAACATTTCAATTGGATTAAGGTCAGAACTTGGACTTGGCCATTTCAAAACATTAACTTTATTCTTCTTTAACCATTCTTTGGTAGAACGCCTTGTGTGCTTAGGCTCATTGCCTTGCTGCATGACCCACCTTCTTTGAGATTCAGTTCATGAACAGATGTCCTGACATTTTCTTTTATAATTCTCTGATATAATTCAGAAAGCATTGTTCCATCAATGATGGCAAGCCGTCCTGGTCCAGATGCAGCAAAACAAGCCCAAACCATGATACTACCACTACCATATTTCATAGATGGGATAAGGTTCTTATGCTGGAATGCAGTGTTTTCCTTTCTCCAAACATAATGTTCTTCTTTTAAACCAAAAAGGTCTATTTTGGTCTTATCCTTCCACAAAACATTCTTCCAATAGCCTTCCATTTCTTCTGCCTTCTTTTAGCAAACTGGAGACGAGCAGCAATGTGCTCTTAATCAATAACTAATTACATTTTCTGTTTTCTCTCCAAGCTGTGTTCCTCCAGTTCCAGCCCCACACATGATGTTCATCTGCTGGAGCTCCACTCAAGCTGCTTCCGTCATCAGCTCCAGCCCCACCATATCCGGGCCACTTAATGTCGATGTGCAAACTTTCTTCCTAGAACTAGGGAGTTTTTCCTTGCCACTGTCGCCCTAGGCTTGCTCAATTTGGGATTGGACGTAGTTATTAGGAGATAATCTAAACTTGTAAAGTTGCTTTGAGACAATGCTCCATTGTAAAAAGCGCTATATAAATAAATCTGACTTGACTTGACTTGACAATGTTCTATTTGGAGAGCAGTGGCTTTCTCCTTGCAACCCTGCCATGCACACCATTGTTGTTCAGTGTTCTTCTGATGGTGGACTCATGAACATTAACATTAGCCAATGTTAGAGAGGCCTTCAGTTGCTGAGAAGTTACCCTGGGGTCCTTTGTGACCTCGACAACTATTACACTCCTTGCTTTTGGAGAGATCTTTGTTGGTTGACCACTCCTTGGGAGGGTAACAATGGTCATGAATTTCCTCCATTTGTACACAATCTGTCTGACTGTGGATTGGTGGAGTCCAAACTCTTTAGAGATGGTTTTGTAACCTTTTCCAGCCTGATGAGCATCAACAACTCTTTTTCTGAGGTTCTCAGAAATCTCCTTTGTTCGTGCCATGATACACAAACATGTTGTGAAAAGCAGACTTTGATATATCCATGTTCTTTAAATAAAACAGGGTGCCCAATCACACCTGATCATCATCCCATTGATTGAAAACACCTTCAAATTAACTGCTAATCCTAGAAGTTCACATACTAAATAAATAAATGACCAAGTATAACATTTGTCTCATTTGTTTAACTGAGTTCTGAAAAATCTGATGATGTTTTAGGTCATATTTATGCAGAAATATAGAAAATTCTAAAGGGTGCACAAACTTTCAAGTACTACTGTAAAGTCAGACACTGAAGTTTTACAATAAGCCCTGGCTTACTGTTGGTAGTCCCATTCATCTCAAAGGTGTCTGATGAAATTAAGGTCAATGCTCTGTGCAAGGAAACCAAGTACTCTACTGAAGTTGTCTCTTTATGGACATTGGTTTACAAGGCAGGGTAAAACATTGACAAAACCCTTTACGAAAGTGAAACTTTAGGAAAGTGTCATATTCAGTCACTAAGGTGTTCACTACAACCCATTCTAATTCCACCATATATGGAGATTTTATGCCTGTTTGCTGCATATTATGAACCAGTGAGTGATGCTTGATAACTGACATCAGTAATTAGAAGGGGTGTCTCTGGAGATAACCAGTCCCACAACATCACACATCGGCTACTTCACCATATATCACTACAGACGCAGTAGGTCTCTGAGTCTTTTTACATATAAAAACATTCTGAAACCAATGAACTAAATCTAATTGTATATCATTAAGGAAATGTCACTGCATTGAGCCACGAGGTTTTAAAGGGATGAAAGGATCTTATTTAATTGGGTAACATAACAGCATACACAAATACACCCTTTGATCATGCATTATTGTTTCATATTTTCATTTTTTCACAATTGTGCCTCTCTTTGCTAGGTTATCACCTATGTGTCACTGAAATGTAAATAATGAATGCACATGACTTACTTTTTGCACTTTTATCATTATTATGAAAATGGGTGCCTTGTTGATTAAGGTTGATTATCTCTAAATTTGCCTGTAAAAGCAGATAATTATTATGCTGCTATTTCTTCTGTAAAGTATAAGCTAACGAACCGCAATGGTGGACAATGAGGTGCCCTTTCACATTTTGTGGAAAAACACAGTAGAATGACATAGCACAAGGATCTTCTGGAGAAGAAAGAGCAATTTTTGTGTAATTAGCCACCATTCTTGAGATTTGTAAGTGGGCTCAAAAGCTTCAAAGCCTTTCAAAATGGGTATATCACACAGGCACACTGCATTCTTGTGAGATCTATTGCTTTGTGAGTTGCTTTGCACTTCTGCAACAAAGGCTCAAAACAGAAGCACATAAACACAAAACTGCCAACCAGAAACCACACAAAAGTAGACCAGTCATTGCATATATTCAAATATTATAAATATACAACCCCTAATCAAAAAAAGCTGGGATGTTATGGAAAATGCAAATATAAAAAAACTCAGTGCTCCTTACATGTACTTTGACTTTTATATCATTGCAGACAGTATGAACCCAGGATGTTTAATGTTTTGTCTTATCAACTTAATTTTATTTGTTAATAAACATCCATTCCTGCATTTCAGGCCTGCAACACACTACAAAACAAATTGGGACCAATCCAAATCTCATAGTTTTTGTTCTCTATAATGACTGCTAGTGCTGTAGCTTGGTAAAATATTATAAAATTTTTGGCTTTTAGGATGTGTGTTATGCAACAACATGTCCCCACTTACTGAGACACAAAATAATGCTAAAAGGGAAGGTGATTGGAGTAGGATTCCTGAAATCTATCTAGCTCTTTGGGATCTACAGTGGGGCAAAAAAGTATTTAGTCAGCCACTGATTGTGTAAGTTCTCCTACTTAGAAAGATGAGAGAGGTCTGTAATTTTCATCATAGGTACACTTCAACTATGAGAGACAAAATGAGAAACAAAATCCAGGAAATCACATTGTAGGATTTTTAAAGAATTTAATTGTAAATCATGGAGGAAAATAAGTATTTAGTCACCCACAAACAAGCAAGATTTCTGGCTCTCACAGACCTTAAGCTCTTCTGTCCTCCACTCGTTACCCCGCTCTCCTAACAGGAAGTTCAGTTTTTCAGAGTTGTTTAGGAGCAGAGCTGGCTGTGAATTTTTTGGAATATTTTAAAGTATTTATCTTGTACAGAGCTGTATTTGGTACATTCTGTTAGCAAGTGCAGCTCTGTTTCTACACTGTTACTGCAGCAGTGTGTGCACACTCTCTGCTCTGGGGGCAGCCAGGATTTCTTGTATTGACCTGTCTCATTGCTCAGCTTGTGAGCACTGAGTCTGTACCTTATCAACATGGTTCTGTGTCTCTGATCAGTCACTGTGCTCAGGTATAGTACATACAGTAAATGGACAGTGTACTGTCAATTTAGGGCCAGATAGCACTGCATCTTACTCTGTGCTGCAGTTTCTTTCTTCCAGTAAGTGATGTAGTTTTGTTTTTGTTGGTTATAATTTGGTTTACTCTGATTGATCTGAGGTTCGGCTGGTCCTGAAGTGGTGTGGTGTTAGTGTAGTGTTAATATGGGGTTGTGGGTTCTCTCTCTCTTTCTCTCAATTCAATTCAATTCAGTCTCTCACACACACACGCTTTTCCCTTTTCTCTTACAAACATATATCAACACTTCGCTTGAGTCTGTGAGAGAAAACCAGTCAAGTGGTTATCTATTCAGTATTTCGTTTTATATTTTCCTTGCAATTGTGCATGATCGTTAAAAGCGATTAAGCAAGGCATTTTTGTTACTATTATAGCCTAATGTATTTACCGTATATACAAATGCGTTTTTGAGTAAAACAGCAGTTGTGTCTGATGTGGCACCGAAATGGGTGTGTTCCTCTAAAAGGGTATTTCTCCTGTGGTGATGTATTGACCAGCTCCAAACACAGCTCATCATTGATCCCTAACCTTTGATTTCTACTTCTCTTAGTGATTCAATTCTGCAACTGTCTGCTACTTTCAGCAGATTTAGTTAGGGATGAGAAGTTCAATCTCTAACAGGAGCAGATGCGACCAGCACAAAATTCTACAAAGGCCATTTTGTAATAATATACCTAAGAATCACATCTGTTTCCAAAATTACCCATTAATGTCGAGTTAGCTCCTTTGTTTCTACAATATCCTCCACTCTTGTGATTTTGATAAAATTTTTGGACCATGACTGCTGGGATTTGCAATAGTACCTCGGTTTATTGATCACCTTGGAACTCGTTGAATTTGGTTTTTGATGCATTTTGACCAGAAAAATTTGTCTCGGTCCTTTTCGTTTGCTTGTTACTTGGCACACTTGCTTAAACTTGTTTGAGTTCATGATTCACGATTCATGATTCAGTACACAGTGATTCAGTGGCTCAGATTCACAGTATCCATTGCTGAGTGAAGATCTCCACTATTTTCATCGTGTTTTTCTTTATTATTACATCTACAGTACTGTATTTTTAGTGCAATTAAGTCTCAGTGGGTCCTAAGAGAGCTATATTGACTCCCAACCAAAAGGGAAGCAGGAACTTAATGCTCCATAACACAGGCTGCAGTTAGCTTAGCAGCTATGCTAGCACCCATAGTTCATCAATATAGTGTTTTGTAGTTTTCACTGTCAATCCATTACTCCACTAAATTACATGTTATTTTTTCTAAACTTTATTATAAAGTAAGCTTTATATTCATTATTTTGGCCAAATATAGGTTAACGTAAGTGTTTTAAGCGTAGCTTCCATATCACTACATATCATAGCCTCTGCTATGTATTTTTTTTAATGTAATATAGCTCGCTCTACCAAACACTCATTTAACTTATAATGGATTTGTCAGAGCATATCCTCATTGTAAATCAGAGATGCACCTGTACAATACAACTCCATCAGTGCATATAATGCTTTGTACAGTGTGGAATTTCTGGGGGTCTGGAAAAGATTCATTCAATTAAGAATTATTCCATATGGGATTAATTTGCTCGGCACTCATCATTTTTGGTTCTTGACAAATGTTCTTGAATAACCGAGGTACCACTGTACTGTCATTCAGCCACATGAGCATTAGTAAGGTCAGACACTGATGTTGGGTGATTAGGAGTGGCTTCAATTCAATGTTTTAATTAAACCTAAATGTGTTGGATTGGAGATAAAGGCTCTGTGCAGGCCTCTGAAGTTCTTTGAAACCAAACATTTTTTTATAAACTGTGTTTTGTAGGCTGTTGTGTAATCATGTTGATTTAGGAAAGGAGCTTCCCAAACTGTTGCAACAAATGTTAAAGCACACAGTTCTTTACAATGTGCTGTTGCAGTAAGATTCCAATTTACCAGAACTGAGGGATCTAGCAGAATATAAAGGAAAATCAGCTGTAGGTCATTATGCTCTTTGAGTTTCCACACTTCATTGTCCCATTCTGTGAGCTTGTATACAGTAGTAGTTTTTGCTGCTGAATTATTTTTGCTCCTGGACATTTATAGTTGAGAATTACCACACTTTTAATTAGGGCAGCTCAGAAATGCTGGCAAACTGATTTAGGAATGGTTGACAAAGTCACATTGAAATTAATTGAGCTTTCAGTACTACACATTCTACTGCCAATGATTATTAACCTGTTCACATTGTCTAAAATAGCTAAACCTTCTAAATAGACAGGGTGTCCAGGTGTTTTTTGCCATGTAGTGTATAATTCTCACTATCACAAAATATGTAGCAGTAGCTAAATGTGTCTAAATATGGCTTTGATTTCAAGCACAAAGACTTTTGATTGCTGGAAAGAAATGATAGGTACCCTGGATCTCTCCTGAAGGCCCCAGATTTCATGAATATCAATCAGGGTAAATCTCTCTCTCTCTCTCTCTCTCTCTCTGTCACTCACTCTCTCTCTCTCACACACACACACACACACACACACACAGTGATGTGATCTCAGTTTGATGCCAGACTCCCATGTGTTTCATCCAAGTGCTATTTCAGGAAGCGGCCATTGCCAAAGTTACTGATTTTTGCAAATCCATAGAATAAATTTGTACACATGCTAGAAGATAATTGTTTATATTACTAGATAAACCACATTAAAAGATAAACCATATATTTAACCTCTGCACTTATATACTACATACTTATACTATATAACCCAGTGACATGCAGTGAGGTCAAGAGCAGGTGAAGCACTGGACAGACAGAGCCAGATTTACATGTATATGATCCTCAAAGAGATTCAATTATTAAATTGTCAGTAACTTGGTTTGATTAGGCAATGTATTTTCCTATATATCGCATTCATAACGCATTGCCTATTTGAGTCACGTATTATTTTTATTTTTGGTGCGGTCTGTATACTACACGAGTTCTAGTTTCATTATCACTTGTGGAAAGATGTGGGATGGGCCAAGGAAGAACCGTTACATTTTTGAATGGCTCTGACTCGCATCTGTGCTTGGCAATGAAGTTCAGATATTCACTCATTCAACAATGGGAGCTTAATCAGTACTCTCGCATGCCCTTGTTATTGCGGCAGAGGTAATGGCTGCTTCTCATGGTACTTTCTTTCCTTGTAATTTTATCGATAGCAACAAAAATTATGCCTAAATATATTTTACACATATGTGAAATAAACTGTCTCGACTATGGAAGAGGATTACATGCAAATAAGAGGTCTACAAACAGCATATTGGTGATATTCACATAGGAACATGCTTATTCCCGTGCTAAATTCAGTTTTAATGGGAGGTGAGGCAGACCAGACTTCTCAGCTTCTGCACTTTGTTGTCCCTTGCCGAGAATTACAGCCAAATCGATGATTTTGACAATAAAAACGATCTGAATTGTAGAGAAATAGTATTTACTATAAAACAGATCAGAGAGAAAAAGCCTTGTTTTAAAGATATAATTTCACATTTCATTATATTTCATTTTTAATTGTAATATAACTGGTGAGAGGACTGCATGGTGGCTTGGTGGGTAGCACTTTCACCTCACAGCAAGAAGGTCCTGGGTTCAATCCCTAGGTGGAGTTTAGGTGGGTTTAATCCGGGTACTCCGATTTCCTTCCTCAGTCCAAAGACATGCGTGTTAGGTTAATTGGTTTCTCTAAAGTGCCCCTAGTGAGTGAGTGTGTAGATGAGTGTGTGAGTGTATGTATGAATGTGTGAATGTATTTGCCTTGGATTGACACCCTGTCTAGGGTTGTTCCTGCCTTGTATGCTATGCCACTGGCCAGGCGCTGGCTCTCCTGCCACATTATTCAAGTGGATAAGAAAGTGAATGAATGAATAACAGGTGAAACGCTGCCTCATCTGCCTATCCTGCCTTCACGTCTCTAATATAACCACTTAATTCAAATCATTTTCCTCACACATGCATGTTACTTTCTTCCTTTCTCTCTCTTTCTGCTCTTTGTATCGCTTTTCTGAAATTAGGGCACCTGATTGGGGATACATTGCAAAAACAAATATTCCCTTTCTCTATGTTTGGCATGTTGCATCAGAAAACACCAACAGGCAGTTAAATGCACAGAGATTATACTTATTTCTGTAACTAGATTGTGAGATTAAAACAAATTCACCACAACTGATACGTTGTGAATATCTGCACCTGCAATCTCTGCAGGTATCAAATCTGCTGTGACTAAAGCATCAAATAATTATTCTTACTGCATTTTTAGCAGATGCTCTTATGCAGAGTGACTTTTCATTGAGCCAAGCAGCTGGATGTTAAGAACCTCAAGAGCTCAACAGTGGCAGCTTTGTGGAGCCAGGATTTGAACTCACGATATAGCATTCACAGCAGTAGGTCAGAGCCTTAGCCACTTAGCTACCACTGTACTATAAATAATGATATGTAAAACCCATATAATGCAGAAGCCATTAGACAGGCTCTGTATTAATAATTTCTACTTTTCATCCTTATTAACCACGTGGGGTGGAGGCACAATCTGGGCAAGGCAGCAGTCCATCTATTTATTCTATGGATTATCACAAGACTTGAACCTTACACTATAAATTAAGCTGTGTAATAATGATAATGTTATATTGTCATGATTGCACCACTTACTGCATATGTAAATGTGCTGTTTTCATAGCAGCTTTCACAGAAAAGCCTCCTTCATCAAACATCCTTCTAGGCATGCTGGCAATTGCCACACAAACTGAATTGTTTACTGCTGGCCTAATGCTCACAGAATATGAATACACAAAAGGAAATGCTCTGCAGTCTAACTAATATCCATGCATGTGTCAGTGTTTCAGTGTCTGCAAATGAGTTATGATCGCTAAAGTGATGACGTGTGCTTAACAGAAAATTATTTCCACTTGTCTAGCTTAAAAATAGCTTGAAGGAACATCAGGTGTTAAATGCTTCCTCTCTCCCAATGGGAGAATGCACAGAAGAGCCATCAACCCCTCACTTAATCATTAGAGCCATTATGATTAATGGGAAAATTTACACACAAACATACAACTTCACCTTCCTGCACCCTATATAAACATACAATTAAACTGAGATTGTATTGCTCAGATTCCACTGACATTTGTATGATTATTCATTCACTCATTAATTCATTTTTCTATACCTGCTTAATCCAATTCAAAGTCACGGGGACTGGCGCCTGAGGCGGCAGCTCTAACCACAGTGCCAATATGTTATATGATTAGGTCTATTTTTAATCTAAATATTATGCATTTCTGTAAGACAGTTGCAGTTTTTGCTATATTTCTTGGGATATGTCACAGACAGAAAGTATTACAGCAAGTGACATAGAAAAATATATTTAATATAATTAGTACACCACATACAAACCTTATGCTGTTGTATATAAACATACACCACAGTGTGTAACTGAATGTTGCATACTAATTAAAGGTAATTACTTTAAAAACATATTTGCTGTTAGTGTTATAGATTTACAGTGGAGCTTGAAAGTTTGTGAACCCTTTAGAATTGTCTATATTTCTGCATAAATATGACCTAAAACATCATCAGATTTTCACACAAGTTCTTAAAGTAGAGAAAAAGAGAACCCATTAAAACAAATGAGATAAAAAACATTATACTTGGTCATTTATTTGTTGAGGAAAATGATCCAATATTACATATTAGTGAGTGGCAAAAGTATGTGAACCTCTAGGATTAGCAGTTAATTTGAAGGTGAAATTAGAGTCAGGTGTTTCCAATCAGGTGTGAGTGGGCACCCTGTTTTATTTAAAGAACAGGGATCTATCAAAGTCTGCTCTTCACAACACATGTTTGTGGAAGTGTATGGAAGTGTGTTGCAACTGAAGGCCTCTCTCACATTGGCTAATGTTAATGTTCATGAGTCCACCATCAGAAAAACACTGAACAACAATGGTGTGCATGGCTCTCCAAAAAGAATATTGCTGCTCGTCTGCAGTTTGCTAAAGATCACGTGGATAAGCCAGAAGGCTATTGGAAGAATGTTTTGTGGACGGATGAGAACAAAATAGACCTTTTTGGTTTAAAAGAAAAGCGTTATGTTTGGAGAAAGGAAAATACTGCATTCCAACATAAGAACCTTATCCCATCTGTGAAACATGGTGGTGGTAGTATCATGGTTTGGGCCGGTTTTGCTGCATCTGGGCCAGGACGGCTTGCCATCATTGATGGAACAATGAATTCTGAGTTATATCAGACAATTCTAAAGGAAAATGTCAGGACATCTGTCCATGAACTGAATCTCAAGGGAAGGTGGGTCATGCAGCAAGACAATGAGCCGAAGCACACAAGTCGTTCTACCAAAGAATGGTTAAAGAAGAATTAACTTAATGTTTTGAAATGGCCAAGTCAAAGTCCTGACTTTAATCCAGTTGAAATGTTGTGGAAGGACCTGAAGCGAGCAGCTAATGTGAGGAAACCCACCAACATCCCAGAGCTGAAGCTGTTCTGTATGGAGGAATGGGCTAAAATTCCTCCAAGCCGGTGTGCAGGACTGATCAACAGTTACAGGAAACGTTTAGTTGCAGTTATTGCTGCACAGGGGGGTCACACTAGATACTGAAAGCAAAGGTTCACATACTTTTGCCACTCACTAATATCTAATATTGGATCATTTTCCTCAATTAAAAAATGACTAAGTAAAATATTTTTGTCATCTGATGTCATTGTAGATCATATTTATGCAGAAATATAGAAAATTCTAAAGGGTTCACTTTCAAGCACCACTGTAAAGAACTGTGGAGGAGAGATTTATAGTGATAGTAATTCTACGGTGTTTACAATAGGCTATGTTTAAGATGTAAAAAAAAAAAGCAGATAACTGATCAAATTATCAGACAGTAGCTCATAACTTAACTCCTGTTGCCAGGTTAAATCTCATGAAAGGAAAAGGTGCTTAAATTTATCTCTGAATATATTTTCCTACCCTGCAAATACATTTGTCCAGACATACACTCCTCACTACACAGGCCATAATTCCACTCTGAATGTATGTCAAAGAGAGAAGAAAATGGTAAGAATATATGCTTGTCAGATTGAGAGTGTGTTTATGAGTGGGCTGGAATGGGCTTTGCCCACCCAGAAACATCTGCCAATTAAATCCAAAAAAAAAACAAAAAAAACACCCTTATAGACTTTCAATGCGAGAAAGGTTAGGCCTGGAAAAACAATACAAACACCTCATAATTCTTGAGTATCCTAAAAAGAGAACCAATGTGATATAAAAATTAAAAATAAACAATTTCTTGTCGTTCCTGGATCCATTAAACAAGATCATGAAAAGAAATACCTTTCTGCAAACTTATCGTTTGCTTGAATCAGCTTAATCAGATGAGTATCATTATTTTGCTCATATGGAGTTTGTTTAAAATAAAATGACATTAGAAATTCAGTTATTTATCCATCTGGTTCTTGGACGTTAATATCAGCAGTGCATGATTTTGACATGATTTGTTGACTTGCAGCTTGAAACAACATAGTTATTTTTCGGAAAATAAACAAGGTCCTTTATTATTGCTCACCCATAAATTATTCATATGATACACTTTCTCCTTAGTGCACATTTATACCACGCCTGATTGAACATCCTATCTGAATAAAATGGTCCTAATTTAAAATTTTACATGCTGCCATTATTTCTACCTTCATGTGTCATAAAATAGACATTTAATTTACTATTGTATTGAACTACTGTATATTTACTTTAAACTTGGGAACAGTGAAATTACTTCCATTGCTCGTTGTTTGCTGCAATTTTATAATTGGTCAACCAGCTTTCATATTTAAGTTTTATTGTCATTTCAATAAGAACTCCATTTTGAAGGTGTGGGAGTGCTTAATCAGTGATCCACATTTACTTTATCGCCAAACTAACACTTCATCCGACATGCGGTACAGGCATCTGTACACTGCATAAGTACACTGCGAATCCTTGTTGTAGCAAACTGCTCTCTACATCTACCTACGTCTACATCTACGCATATAGCAGATGTCCTTATCCAGAGCCAGAGGGACTTACAACTGATGCAATCCAAGCAACTGTGGGTTAAGGGCCTTGCTCAAGGACTCAACAGTGGTCCAGAGGTGGAATTTGAACCCTGGACTTTCTTGTCCACAGTCCAGTACCTTAACCACTAGTCCCTGCTCTCAACACTTCAGTTAACACCTTTGGTTTTTGTCCATTGTTTTCTCTGATTCTTCTAAGTTATATTAGCAGTCTTGTATAATTTCACAGTTGAGTTTGCATGTCTTGCAAGTTTCTTTTAAGTTACCACTTCATTTAATTGTCACTGGTTTAATGATATACCATATTTAATAAATTGAACATTTTTGTTGTTGCTAACCCAAATAATCTAAATTCCCACCAAAAGATAAGTGAGAGTCAAGTCAGATTTATTTATATAGCGCTTTTTACAATGGAGCATTGTCTCAAAGCAACTTTACAAGTTTAGATTATCTCCTAATAACTACGTCCAATCCCAAACTGAGCAAGCCTAGGGCGACAGTGGCAAGGAAAAACTCCCTGAGTGTTATAGGAAGAAACCTTAGGAGGACCAAGACTCAAAAAGGGACCCAACCTCCTTGGGCGGCGTAGATGATAAATCTAAGAGCGAAACTAAAGTCATGGAGTCAAAGTTAAAATAAAATGTGAAGTATGCACATCGACATTAAGTGGCCCGGGTATGATGGGGCTGGAGCTGATGACGGAAGCAGCTTGACTGGAGCTACAGCAGATGAACATCATGTGTGGGGCTGGAACTGATACCGGAACACAGCTCGGAGAGAAAACAGAAAATGTAATTAGTTATTGATTAAGAGCACAGTGACTGTTAACAATCACTGATGCCATGTCAATCACTGATGCCATGTGTAGCATGAGGCCCCAGCAGCATTAGCTATAGCAGCATAGCTAGAAAGAGGAGAACTGGTAGGTAACACAGCCAAGAGGGATCACATGAGACATTGGCAACCCCACGGGAGGCAGAAGACAGCAACCCAACGTCTCTGATCACCATAAGACTCTTTGACCATGAACCCCCAGCTAGGAACAACCTAGGAACATCTCTGTGTGAGATGGAAGTGAGATGGCAAAATGAAGAGTCTGTTTTTATAGAGTATTTCAAAGTACTTTCCTTTAACTGTTTCATTATGTGGATTTCTTTTATGTAAGCATAAGACTATTGTCGTAATCATAAAACATTTTATTAGAATCTGGCTCTTTTTTTTTGTGGCTATGTAGTCATGGAGAGGATGGGTGACGTTTGGTAGATGAACTCAGGGGATGGTGGCAATAATGCTGTAGTGCTTTTTAACACTCCTCCACCTCCAGCCAGCTCTGGGACTGATGCTGCATTGGAATATTCACACCTGCTCCCTGCTCCTGGCTTTAATCAACTTATGTCACTAGCCTCACGCAAACCTGCTAAAAAGGTCTGAAGGGAATGCTGCTGCAAGGGAAGAATTAGAGTTAATCAAACACATAAACATGCTTCAGAATAAAGGCCATGCAGCCATTTACTTTTGGTTTATTTATAATTGGATAATTTATTTCACCTTTCAGATTCCGGGTTGCTTTATCCATCTCTCTGTCTCTGTCCCAACAAACCTGCACTCTTCATGAAGCTGGCATACATGATGTTGCTGCAAAATGGAAAGCTTTTGTATTAAACCCAATACTTTGTCATTTATTTATTTAGGAAAATGATCCAATATTGTGAGTGACAAAAGTTTGTGAACCTTTGCTGTCAGTATCTCTTGTAGCCCCCTGGTTCATCAATAACTGCAGCTAAACTTTTCTGTAATTGTTGATCAGTGCTGCACATCGGTTCTAGCCCATTCTTCTGTAACAGCATCAGCACTTGGGTGGTGGTGGGCTTCCTCACATGAACTGTCACTTCAGATCGTTCCACTACATTTCCATTAAAATAAGGTCTGGATATTGATTTGGCTATTCCACAACATTAACTTTAATCTTCTTTAACCATTCTTTGGTAAAACTACGTGTGGGTTTTGGGTAATTTTCTTGCTGCATGACCCACTTCACTTAAGATTCAATTGACAGACAGATGTCCTAACATTTTCCTTTAGATTTTACTGGTATGATTCAGAATTCATTGTTTCATCACTGATGGCAAGCAGTCCTGGCTTAGACACAGCAAAACAAGCCCATAAAAGGTATGGTTGTTATTGTGAAATGCAGTGTTTTCCTTTCTCCATATATAATGCTTCTCATTTAAACCAAAACACTGTATTTTTGTCTCATCTTTCTACAAAATATTTTTCCAATAGCCTTCTGGATTGTCCATCTGACATCTGATGGTCATCAGTGTTCCCTTTAGAGAGACGTGGGTTTCTCCTCCCAATCCTGCCATGCACCATTGTTGTTCAGTGTTCTCTTGATGGTGGACTCATGAACATTGACATTAGCCAGGGTTAATGAGGGCTTTCCAGAAGGTTATTGGGGAAAAAAAAACATTTTGTAAATGTATGAGACAGAAATACAAATTTTTGGCTTAAATGAATAATGGTTATTTCTGGAGAAAGGAAAACACTGCCTTCTGGCATAAGACCTTATCTGTGAAACATGTTATGGTAGTATCATAGTTTGAGGATGTTTTGCTTCATCTAGGTCAGGACAGCTTGCCCTCAATGATGGTACAATGAATTCTGAATTTTACCAGCAAATCTAAATGAAAATGTCAGGACATCAGTCCATGACCTGAATCTCAAGAAAATATGGTTCATGCAGCAAGATTTAATCACACAAATCATTCTACCAAAGAATGGTTAAAGTACAATAAAACTAATGTTTTGGAATGGCCAAGCTCTGACCTTAATCGAAATTAAATGTTGTGGAAGGACATAAATCAAGCAGTTCATGTGAGAAATTTGTTCATTTGGGTTATCTTTATTTATTTTAAGGCTTGTGTGAAATCTGATGATGTTTTAGGTCATATGTATGGAAAAATATTGACAATTCTAAAGAATTCACAAACTTCTGAGCGCCAATTTACAGATAGGAATGCGGTTCTTATGATGAACATTCAACGATGAATGTTGAACATAAAAAAGGCTCTCTGAGAACTGCATTCGTACTCTGGACTGCATATCAGCTAGTCTAGATTCTGTCTGTGCTGAGTTTGCATGTCTCACGTCTGCATGGGTTTTCTTGGTATACTCCTGTTTCATCTCCCATTGCAAAGATATGTGCTAGGTTAACTGGTCCTTAAATTGTCCCATGCCCCTGTTAAGAATATAGCAACTGATGCCTACATGATATTAATAAAATATACCATAAAATATCCGCTGGAAAAGATCTTTCCCCACATACAGAATACCTATTAGTTTTTTTTTCTTATTTCCTTATTCTAGAACCTAGTATGTAGCAACCAAATGACAGTTACAGCTCAGTTAAACTGAGCAACCAAGCGGAACAAAAGGAATTTATCATTTAGGCTGGTGCGGCATGATGGTCCAAGTGGTTAGCTACTGTAGTAAAAAATATATTACATTATAGGTAGTGTGTCGTCACATAAGTGGCTGTGGGAACTTACACTTTAGAACACTTTATTATTCATTCACTCCACACTCATTTAATCCTTTACAGGGTCACGGGAGAGCCGGTGCCTAGCCGGCAGCATAGGTGACAAGACAGGAACAAACCTAGACAAGGCGCCAATCCACTGTAGGGCACATATAATTGCACATTCATATACTAGGACCACTTTAATGTAATCAATTAACCTAAAGCATGTGTTTGGACTGTGGGAGGAGATCGGAGCAAATGTGGAGTAAACCCAGGCAGACATGGGGAGGACATGTATACTCCACACAGAAAAGACCCAGACTGCTCCACCAGATACTGAAAGCAAAGGTTCAAATACTTTTGCCACTCACTAATATGTAATCATCTTCCTCAATAAAAATGACCAAGTAAAATATTTTGTCTCATTTGTTTATCTTGGTTCTCTTTATCTACTTTTAGGACTTGTGTGAAAATCTGATGATGTTTTAGATCATATTTATGCAGAAATATAGAAACCAGACTGCTCCACCTGGGATCGAACCCAGGACCTTTTTGCTGTGAGGCAAGGTTCCACCTACAACACTTTCATTTGCATCAATTACATTTTTGTGGTGATTGAGACACAAGTAAAAGCTATTGTTTTGCAATAAAGTCCCTCCAGAGAAATTTTATATCGTTTACACTAAAGATGCAAGTCACATACGAATGTAACGAATGTAAAGTTATCTGCAGATTGGAGTTAAGCTTTGTGTTAGGTAAGCAGAAAGTCCTCACAGAAAGGACCCAAATTGCTTCACCTGGGATTGAACCCAGGACCTTTTCACTTTGAGGCAAGGTTCCGCCTACAACACTTGAATTTGCATCAATTACATTTTTGTGGTGATTGAGACACAAGTAAAAGCTATTGTTTTGCAATAAACAAAGACTTCTATATATAACTTTACACTAAAATAAAAAGGATCTATGGGTGAGACTAAAAATGGATCAAGAGGCACCCTAATGTAGAGTGATTTCAAAGCTGGCTTTGATGCATACACGTACAAAGAATTACCATAATATAAAGTACAAAAAGTCAGTTCAACAACTCAACTAACGTAGACATTCAACTCTTTTCAGATAAAAATAATTCACTTCAAGAAAGTTGACAGGCTAAGTGAAAGAAGGAAGGGACGAAAACAGAACATGGTGTGTGAATTTTTTGAGGGCATATTTAACATTTTCCCTTGTCTATGTGAAGACTCCCTCTGTCTCTTAAAACAGCCTGTACACACTCTTTCATAAGACAAGTTTTCTAATTGCTGCCGACAGTCTGTCAGAATGCATTTATGTTTGGATTCACTGTAAAATGTTTAAACTGCAGAAATCACTGAATATATTTGCTGTGTTCACTGGTGTCACGCGGTGGTTATGTAAGATCAGATTTTGAAGATTAAACATGCCAGTAATAACACATACCTTTATTTCTGAAGGATGTAATTTTTATGTTCTCTCAAAAGAACGTGAACATAAATAACGTTTAATGTTACATTGATGTTTTAGATTATATAATGCTAAGCCTTGTTCTCTTTCCAGAGAAGGAACTGTTATAAATAATAAAAGAGTTTCAGAGTGTAATTGCATTAGAGGTAAACTGCAGAGTGGTGTCCTGAGGCGGAGGTAATATCCTAAAAGCAGTGGGTAAAGCTGTGGTAATGAATGCCTGTTGAGAGGGAATTGCCCAGTTGAGCCATTTATCAACAAATCATATTTATCAGTCCCTCCAGAGAAATACCGTTTATACCGTTTACACTAAAGAAATGTTTGTAAGTTTGTCTAATGCTGTTGTCATGGAAACATGCAAGTCAAACTATATGTAACTTGTTCTGGAAAATGGTTTGGATAGTGAATATTTGGTTTTCACTATCAACGGTATCAGATGGATCCTGCGTGCTCTTACAAGTGCGCTTGGAGAAGACACACACAGAGTCTTCTAAAGTTTATTATTACATTCAACAGCTTATATACCATAGCACAGAAATAACAATAGTTAGAGGTATTGCCTACCAGTAAAACGCAAAAAAAAGGTTACGTGGTCGTCATGACCTGACTACGTGCCATTTCGAATAAGAACTAGATAAGACGTCTTTGAGAAAGTATTGTTGAAAAGCTGCTACTTGAACAAGGAGGAACATTCTGCTCTTAAGCTCTGCTGCGATAAGCAATGTGGCCTTCAGAAAGTCACAACGTCCACATAACCCTAACAGATTCCCAAGCCGAAACCATTCACAAAATACCTAATAGCTCCCACCTTACATGCTGTAATAAACAGCATGTACCTTAAAGATGATAGCGATCAATAGGGCTCAAGAAAGCCTTAACGTATTTATCTAAGCAGTACATAATACTGCTCAATACTGATTAATATAATTAAAATGGGATAAGACAAAAAATGGGATAAAAGAAAATTGTTCCTTATAATTCTTCTGTTTGAAGATCTACAGTCTTTAACAACTACAACCATTATCTTTGGCCATCAAATTATTAGTAAACAAAGACTTAATAACAGATTATTCAATGCAACGACTAATTAACCTTCTAATCCATTGGAGAGTACAACATAAAAGTAGAGCTAAAAACACAAATATGATAAATACACCAATGCTTAGATGGCCAATTAATATTTTTTAATCTGCTTTTCTCCTTGACCCATTGATGCTCACCCAAAATAAAATGAAAACTAGAGTGCATTTGAAATTCCCACTATGTGGAAATCAGCCTCTATTCACTCTCTTCCACTACAACAAAATAACAAACTAAACATAACCGAAAAAATCAGGTGAGCACCTTACTTTCTATGTCCTATCCCTACATGCATGTAGTCCTCTGATCATATAATTACTGGAACCTTCTTATGACAAATTCATTAACCATTTAAGTTTCTTTCTATACCTGCAAGGCCACCCTTCACCACTTTCTTTAACCTTCACATCTAACTCAGCAAGTAAACGTTATTGTAACGACGGAGGTTTACAGGAGGAATGGAGACGAGTGCAGGTGATATATAAACATCAATGGGTTTATTTACGGAGCAAACGAACGCAACAGTGCGGACCGTAGCGAGCTAAAGCGGGCTTACAGCAAAACAAGATGTCCAAAGCCAATAAGGAGTATCTGGCGCCAAGGCGTAAGCAAACTCGAGTCATCAAAAGCGGTCGTTACCACCAAACAAAACAAGCATCCAAACATATAAGCATAGATGTAGACATTCCGATAGCTAGGGCCCTGCTTAAATACAGTCATTCCCAGCTGTAGACAATCCAATCCAGGGCCCTAGCTTCTACTTCATTTGTTCCGCTGTCAGGCGGAGCACCGCAAATGACACGGACTGGATCGCCCCTAGCGATTAGGAGGGGCATAAAAAACCCACATCCAAGGCGATCCGTGATCCTCAAAGGTAACATCTCGGGAACAAACAACGTCCTGGCTGGCCTCTCGTAAACAAACGGCCTCAGGGACGGCCTCTCGTGAACAAACAACAACTCCCAGGAGAGGTGGCCAATGAGACGGTCAGAAGGGAGGATGGTGTCCGATGCCTCCGCAAAGGGGATGGTCTCGTGGTGGTTCCCGGCAAGGACCAGAGGCAGGGGAGGTGTCCGGTGAGTGATCCGCCCAAGCAACCTGCCATCCAGCGCGTAGGCCCGTGCGGGGTGCTCCAGGTTCTCCAGTCGGGTGCCGAGCTTGGCTGCGAGATCCTGGTCAATTAGATTACATTTACATTTTTTGAATTTACATTTACAGCATTTAGCAGATGCCCTTATCCAGAGCGACTTACAATTGGTACAGTCTTACAATCCAAGCAATTGTGGGTTAAGACCCAACAGTGGAAATTTGGCAGAGGTGGAATTTGAACCCTGGACCATCTGGTCCATAGTTCAGTACCTTACCCGCTAGGCTACCACAGTTTGGGTGTGCTCGCCAGGGTTGCCAGTGTCCCCAACTTCACTGGCGTGCCTGGTCTTTTGGGCAGATGTCGCACTCTTGGATTCGGTGGCCGGGTTGCCCACAATTTGCTTCCTGCCCATTCGGTGGGGGAGAGCCTAGGGTGCCCCAGTTGCATGGGCTCAGCTCTCCCATGCTGCGAGGAGGGTCTGCCGGGGGAGGTGCGGAACCCGAAGCAGTGGGTCTGGGGCACGGAGGCGACACCTCTTGGACCGAGCGCAAGGCCCCCTCCAACCTAGGCGCATGCATGCGTTGGTGCAAGCAGATGGCCAAGTCTACTAAAGCCTGTAGGTTGTCGGGATCTTCACGGACCGCTAACTCGTCCTTGAGCCGGTCGGACAGACCGGACTGGAAGGCCTTGCGCAATGCTTGCACATTCCATCCGGAGTCCGTGGCCAACGACCAAAACTCCACGGCATAGTCAGAGACTGACCGGGAGCCCTGCTGAAGGCCCATGAAGCTCCCCAATGCCACTTCCCCATGGATTGGGTGGTTGAACACCACTCTGAACCGCTGCAGGAAGGTGCCATACGGGAGATCCTCGAACCCATCTCGGGAGAGCGCGTCCTCAGCCCACGTGAGGGTTCTTCCCCGAAGGAGGCCCACCACGTATGAGATCTTGCTGGCATCTGAGACGAAGGTCAAGGGACTCTGCTGGAACACCAGACCTCACTGCATCAGGAACCCATGGCACTTGGTGAGGTCGCCGGCGTAGGGCTCCGGGTGGGTGATGAGGGTTTCGACTCAGAGGAGGGCAAACAAGGGCTTGGCTTGGCCCTGCTATCCATTGGCGGCCCAGTCGGAGGGTCCAGAGGGGCAGTGGAGACTTGATCACCACCGGGGTTGGGCGAGGTCTGGCTCCCGGCAGCAAGGTTAGCATTCTGAGTGGTAGAAACGAGAAGCTGATTAATTTTGGCTGAGAGATTGGATACCAGGCGATTAAGGAGACGGTTAGACTCGAGTAAGTTGTGGAGAAGTTTATGATGCTGGGCTAGCACAATGTCAACCGGAAGTTGGTTGGCGGTCTGCTGATCTGCGGGTTCCATGTTGGCCAGATTATTCTGTTAAGGGTCGGATCGTGGAACCCAAAGCCGGCAGTGGGCATCCAGAAGGCCGGTGGGGAGAAGGACAGCGTAACCGGGGAGCTGAGGGAGAGAGAAACTGGCTGTGAGTACCAATGAAGAAAAACGGGAGCGGCAGCCAACCGATCTCTAGGAAGCAAGCATAACACATACACATGCCGCACTTGGAGAAAACATAAACAAAAGGTGAAGGGATCGTGTAAAAATAACCAAACGGGGAAAAAGCGGAGGCAACCCAGAGCGAACCCTAACAAGAATAGTTATAATAGATTTTCTCACATCAGCTGTACAAAGGTTTTATAAAGTTTTGTTAAATTTTCCTTAATTTCCTCAATCTACCAGTTTTACGCCTGTGCCTGGCTTAAGTTGTCCCAATTTTATAGTGGGATCTTACCTATCGTTAACTAACCAGCCCTCCGCACTGGCCAATCAGCAGATTCAACATTCAAAGGATGTAATATTCAGAAGTGCCACTATTACTGAGGAGTATAGAAAACAGCACTTTAATATTTACTATACAATTAATTAATATAAAATGTGTGCATTAAAACAAAAAGAAATGCTTGAGTCATCAAGATAAAGTACTGGCAGAAAGGGAGTTCTCAGGCAGAGGTTACAATACCTATAAGCTAGAAACAGATCCAATATATAACATTTTGCACTACATTATGAACACGTGGATCCAGTGTCCACCAGAAATTTTTGTTTAGTTCCATTAACTGATTGTATAATCACAGCCCCAAGCCAAAACCACAGTCATCCATTCGGAAAATACCTAACACTTTGCCTCTCTACCCTGTACAGATAGCTCATTCCTAACAGGACTACTGCATATGTGAGTCTTTTAGTGCTGAATGCTGTAATATAAATAACAATTACCTCATAATTTACCACTGAATAAAATGAATGTTCAGGTACAGTATAATAGGAGGGAAGTGGGTGCTATAAATAGAGGTAAGAAGCCATTCAGATTGCCATCTACTTCCATAAATTATACTGATGCACACTCACACAGCACCAAATTTGATTTCTTTGATTGTATTATGGAAATGTAATTTGTTATAATGGGAGCTTGTCGATAGTGGTTTAGGTGGTTAAAATGCATTGTACCATGAGTTCAGATAGTAGAACTTCAGGTAGTGGAAATCAAATGTATTTGTATATTTAAGGTCTGCATGATTGTGAAATTGGGCAGTTTGGATTATAGTTCTGGATTGGATTGGGTTTGGATTATAGTTCTGGTGACCTCTGATGGTTGGGAGTTATTATAGTAGACAGGAATGGCTAATTCATAAAGTCTGGTGAGATTAGTATTGTACTCAAAACCGCTAGAAGCAAGTGAGTCCAGACAAAGTCCAGGGAAGATTGAGTCTGAGTCACCACATAAAGTCAACTGAATATGGCCAACAACATCCATTCTATCCAGTTTTATTATTACATGGGAAAACATAATAACAACATGTCAATCTGCCCACAGATGTTGCAGCTGGGCTTGTAGATAATGCACACTTGTAGGTTGTTTGGAGAGCAGTGGCTTTCTCCTTGCAACCCTGCCATGCACACCATCGTTGTTCAGTGTTCTTCTGATGGTGGACTCATGAACATTAACATTAGCCAATGTGAGAGAGGCCTTCAGTTGCTCAGAAGTTACCCTGGTGTCCTTCATGACCTCGCCAACTATTACACGCCTTGCTCTTGGAGTGATCTTTGTTTGTTGGTAGACCACTCCTGGGGAGGATAACAATGTTCATGAATTTCCTCCATTTGTACACAAGCTGTCTGACTGTGGATTGGTGGAGTCCAAACTCTTTAGAGATGGTTTTGTAACCTTTTCCAGCCTGAGGAGCATCAACAACTCTTTTTCTGAGGTCCTTGGAAATTGCCTTTGTTCGTGCCATGATAAGCTTGCGCAAAAAATAAATATGACCTAAAACATCATCAGATTTTCACACAAGTCCTAAAAGTAGATCAAGAGAACCCAGTTAAACAAATGAGACAAAAATATTATATTGATCTACTTTCAGGATTTTTGTGAAAATCAGATGTTTTAGGTCATATTTATGCAGAAGTATAGAAAATTCTAAAGGGTTCACAAACTTTCAAGCACCACTGTACATATGTGCCTAAGACATAACTGCATACTGCATGAATCTGGGAGTTCTGTCCGGGTGCTTTATTTTTTTTGGCCAATGAGTATATTTGTTTGTATATAGAGGTTGTTTGTTGCCTATTTTTTGTTTATTCCCCTGAGAAGTGACTGTGTGCCATTTATTGTTTCTTTATAAACCACTTCATCATGATTATGTTTAGCAGAGGTGATTAACAATGTTGATCATAACTCATAATTTTCAGCTTTTAGTGTTATCCTCTGAAAACCAAAGGAAAAGAGCTATTTTCTCAAACTGCTTTTCCATTATATGCAGTATCACACTACCAATAATCCCATTGCAGAAAATCACAAGACAGCTGTAGTTGTTTTCAATATTTCACAATGCAAATGAAGAATGGGGAGGGTGTGTGTGGCAACTGATTTTGCTGGTTAGCATGCTGTTAGAGTTTAGTTGAATGGCGTTTTGTTATACTGTTAACTTAAGTGAAATGAAAGATTGTTATATCAATAAGTCAAGTAAAGAAGTCTATCAAGAAATTACATTGGACATCGTTGAATGCCTTAATTTTATTGATTTGAATATTGATTTGCAAGCTGTTTGTGAATTTGAATTTATCATTCAAAGATAACTTGTGGCAGTCATGCACACGTTTAGCACAGTGCTCGAAGATCCTTTGAGCTAGACATTTTATTAAACATGGCCATGACTTTCTCTCTCACCTCTATTCCTGTTGCCGGTGTGACAGCTACCTTGCATTAGAACAACTTATTGGATCCCCCATCCACCCCTGCTAAATCGTCTTCTTCATTAACAGTCTAACACACCTATTTACATATAGAAAGGCTGTCAGCATAACTCAGTCACACTATCATGAAACAGCTTGCTAATTATAAGATATTTCTTACAGTTTTATTACACATTTCATCATATCAAATCCAAATAGACAATATTTCTCACCAGTACAGATCACTATATCTTATAATCCATAATCGGAAATTGCTTTGGATACTGCGATAAACATCAGAGTTTAACAGCACATATAAACTGCCCTTTGAAAACCTGAATTTGATATACGTGTTTCATCTCTCATCTGTACTTGATACTGACTAAGCTCTCTCTCTCTCTCTCTCTCTCTCTCTCTCTCTCTCTGCATGGTGTTATGGTGACAGCTGCTTTCGCTGAGTGCTTTACCCAGGGGATGTGCCAGAGTTCAAATTAATATTTCATATCAGAACTCCTGAATTCTGTCCAGTGTAGCACTCTGTGCATGGATGAAAAGAGAGTCTGTGGCCCTCCTGTCGTATCTCTGTCTTTTTTACCAGCAGCTGTCATTTTCTGGTAGGAGTACAGGCAGAGTAACACAGAATGACAGTTTGCTGTGTTCTACTTTCTTGCACAAATCTAGCATACCATCATAGATCACTTTTACTCATTCCATGAAAGACATCATCTTAGATAGAGGGTCTGAAGTCAGTACTTTATACAGAATTTACAATAAACTTAGTATATTCAAAACACAGAAATACTTCACAACATTATAACTGACATTGCTGCAGTTTTGGCACATTGTAGAGCAGATGTTAGCATCAGAGCCACTCTAGCAGTGCTTCCAAGTGAAAGGACATGTCAGGACACTATGGAGTAGCTCGATGTGATGGATGTTTCACTTCAGTTACAAGAAATGTGATGTTATATGTGCTTGGGAAAATCCATCATTATTAATATACTTAGAGTCAGCAATCACACACGTAAAGAACAATCGAACTGTGTACAATGGCTTGGGTCTTAGAAACAAAAAAATACAGTATAACTAGCACGTTCACCGCCACTAAAGGGCACATAGCTAGAACTTTCCACTTGGGGTGGCCATTTTATTGTGGTTTCAATATTGTTAGTGAAACAATGTCATGTCTAACATGTACAGAGTAATAAACTTACTTAAAAGAAATAATGACACCTGGCAACATTGCCTTTGAAACAAATTGTGAACAATATTTTGTTGTTAGAAATACAAATTTAAGCCCTAATTGAGTGCTGTGTGCTGGGAAAAGTAAAAGAAAAACAAAATCATAAGCAAAATGCAAAGTAACATTAGAACTCCTTCATGTTTGTAACAGTTGTGGTTGTGATGATGTGTTAATGTGTGAGAAACCCTCAAAAAAAAGAGTCTGAAAAAGTACATCAGCATTGAGTGATTCCATCATTTTTCCTATATTTTTCCTCTGGAAAAATATGCCGTTCATTTAAAATAATTTAATACACTTTTTACGTGTATGATCTGTTATTTTATAAGAAGTACAAAGCTGGGTGAACATCCTAAAAGTGTGATGATTCCATAAATATTTCCGCAATTAGTACTTGTCATTTTGGATGCCAGTATTTGCTCTTTTTCCAGTCATTACTCGTCCTCCAGCATATTGCCATTATGACTCCTGCTCCAAGTGACAAAGCCGGAACAGGAATACTTAGCATCACCCACTAGAACAATAACATTATCCTTACAAAATGGTGTGACCAGTTGCATTTGTAGACTACTTGGCGTACTTGGGCATATAAAGAATTTAGACATGAAGACTCCACAGGCGACTTTTTATTTAATGATGTTGAAAAGTTGTGTCTATTATGTAACAACTTATATTTTCTTACATCCCTAAATCATTTAAAATTGTGATTGCCATTCATATACAGTGAATCCTCACTTAAATAGTATAGTACAGTGGTTCTCAAACTTTTTAGACAAAGTACCTCCTATCACCAAGCCAAAACCTCCAAGTACCACCTATGAGTGTCATCACAGAAACACACCATACACACTTTTACACAGTAAGCATATTTAGGTGATTCTAGGGGTTCACCCTTCAAATGTGCATGTTTAGCGCTCACATGCCTTCTTAGATGTGCTGGTTTCATGCTCTCATTGCTGAGAATCTCACAGCACACAAACCATTGTGATCTTGGTTTTTCATCTGTTCCATTATAGGTGAATCATGTCATCAAACATCTGTAATTTGCACATGATTTTTTAAATTTGAATAATAAAATAATTCTTTAATTATTATATAATTACTTGGTACATTTTCCAAGGTCATCTGCCGTACCATCTCATGCTCCTACAAGTACCACCAGTGCTGCTAGTATCACAGTTTGAGAGCCACTGGTATAGTATATACTTAATTAGGTGCTAATAATATTAAGGATATCAATTTGTTATTATAATAGCCAACTTTCAGCTGCTAGCATCAGGTAAATTTAAATATATGTGTTATGCTTCTTTGGACTGCCAATAATAAAGTTTGTGACAGTTTGAGATTTAGGCCCTATTGTTCTTGTAGACTGTTGTGTAACTGCACGTAATTACACTTCATTAATGCCACGTACTCTTGCAGTCAAAGGCTAATACAGGGCCGTCTACTCGACTGATTACAACTAGTTCTTCCATTTATTTTCTTCCGCCACGTCCACCCTGTTCAAATCTTCTCTATTTGTATCCCTATTGTTTGTCTTTATTGACTAATCAGTGATCTCATTACATGTTGTTGAAGGTAGCTGTTCTGGCAGGGGAGTGTGTATGTGCATGTCCCTTAGCTTCCCTCTACTTGTATTTCCTAATCTGATCCACTGGAACCCTACTGATCAGTAACTTAGGATTGCTTCAGGGTTTGCACACATGAAGAAAAAGGATTGAACTCAGTTCGGTCCCAAGGTGATGTTTGTCTCATTACTAAACCCTTTTGGAGCAAAACACTTCAGTTACACCTTAATTGGGCATCAGAGTCAGGCTATAGGGGGAATTTTACTCAAACTGGTGCTTCCATGCTGGGGCACTCCTTCAACAAATAAATGACTGTTTTCATGGAAATATTAGCAATTTGTATATAACACATCACAATTGTGTATAAATACACAAATATGCTAGCTTCATATCTGTTTGTCTCTGTTGGAGCTCAGTGTGTGAGTGTGTGCATAGCCTAGAGAGTAAAAGTGAGAGTGACATTGGCTGTCGTTTGAGGCCTGCTGTGGATGTCTAGACTGGGCCAAGGACAATCTAAAGCTGACCTTGTGAGACATTGAGTACACAAACAGCATAATACTTGATCAACTAACTTTCCCCTGGTATTTTCAACCTGGTACTAAGCTTGAAGCAGGAGGGCAACCACAAATAAACATTGTATACCTGGATGTAGTTGCTGTGAGTAAATACACTGCTCAAAAAAGGGAACACTTAAACAACACAATATAACTCCAATAAATCAAACTTCTGTGAAATCAAACTGTCCACTTAGGAAGCAACACTGATTGACAATCAGTTTCACATGCTGTTGTGCAAATGGAACAGACAACAGGTGGAAATTATTGGCAATTAGGAAGACACACTCAATAAAGGAGTGGTTCTGCAGGTGGGGACCAGAGACCACTTCTCAGTACCTATGCTTTCTCTCTGATGTTTTGGTCACTTTTGAATATTGGTGGTGCTTTCACACTGGTGGTAGCATGAGACGGACTCTACAACCCACACAAGTGGCTCAGGTAGTGCAGCTCATCCATGATGGCACATCAATGTGAGTTGTGGCAAGAAGGTTTGCTGTGTCTGTCAGCATATTGTCCAGAGGCTGGAGGCGCTACCAGGAGACAGGCCAGTACACCAGGAGACGTGGAGGAGGCCGTAGGAGGGCAACAACCCAACAGCAGGACCACTACCTCCGCCTTTGTGCAAAGAGGAAAAGGAGGAGCACTGCCAGAGCCCTGAAAATTGACCTCCAGCAGGCCACAAATGTGCATGTGTCTGGACAAATCGTTAGACACCGACGCCATGAGGATGGTATGAGGGCCCGACGTCCACAGATGGGGCTTGTGCTCACAGCCCAGCACCGTGCAGGATGCTTGGCATTTGCCAGAGAACACCAGGATTGTCAAATTCGCCACTGGCACCCTGTGCTCTTCACAGATGAAAGCAGGTTCACACTGAGCACATGTGACATGTGACAGAGTCTGGAGACGCCGTGGACAGCGATCTGCTGCCTGCAACATCCTTCAGCATGACCGGTTTGGCAGTGGGTCAGTAATGGTGTGGGGTGGCATTTCTTTGGACGGCCGCACAGTCCTCCATGTGCTCGCCAGAGGTAGCCTGACTGCCATCAGGTACCGAGATGAGATCCTCAGACCCCTTGTGAGACCATGCTGGTGCGGTTGGCCCTGGGTTCCTCCTAATGCAGGACAATGCTAGACCTCATGTGGCTGGAGTGTGTCAGCAGTTCCTGCAAGATGAAGGCATTGAAGCTATGGACTGGCCCGCCCGTTCCCCAGACCTGAATCCGATTGAGCACATCTGGGACATCATGTCTCGCTCCATCCACCAACGTCACGTTGCACCACAAACTGTCCAGGAGTTGGCGGATGCTTTAGTCCAGGTCTGGGAGGAGATCCCTCAGGAGACCATCCGCCACATCATCAGGGGCATGCCCAGGCGTTGTAGGGAGGTCGTACAGGCACGTGGAGGCCACACACAATACTGAGCCCCATTTTGACTTGTTTGAAGGATATTACATCAAAGTTGGATCAGCCTGTAGTGTGTTTCCACTTTAATTTTGTGTGTGACTCCAAATCCAGGCCTCCATTGTTTAATAAATGTGATTTCCATTGATGATTTTTGTGTGATTTTGTTGTCAGCACATTCAAATTTGTACAGAAGAAAGGATTCAATGAGAATATTTCATTCATTCAGATCTAGGATGTGTTATTTGAGTGTTCCCTTTATTTTTTGAGCAGTGTATATTCAGTTGCATTTGCAGAAATGATAACAGGATATTTATTGACATGGGAAGAAGAAAGTGGCAGAGTGTGGTAGCCATATTGATTTCTGTAAATAGCAAACACATTTACTTGCTGTTTTATTGAAAAAAAAAGAAAGCTGTCTTATTGTGTAATGTTAATCCAGGACTGAATAATCGGTTGAGTGCCCATGAACACATGTGTCATGAACATTTTTATAACTATTTCCCAGTAGTTAATAATAATACTGAATAATTCTGTTTTTCAGTATAGCAGTCAGAATTTTAAAGGGTCAGACTGATGCAAATGAGAGCTTGTACAGACAGGCAATGGACACTTACAACACTTCAAAAATACAGAAAACACAGGAATACTGACAG
The DNA here is from genome assembly GCA_025084515.1 of Ancistrus triradiatus. Classification (NCBI taxonomy): domain Eukaryota; kingdom Metazoa; phylum Chordata; class Actinopteri; order Siluriformes; family Loricariidae; genus Ancistrus; species Ancistrus triradiatus. The sequence goes on from JAJAGP010000231.1 coordinate 48,208, forward strand.
TTCCTCCAACTTAAAACCTTCTGAGCATGTCCCTAAATGTCATCGGTAATTAATCTCCCTGGAACAAGCAGTATTTTGCCATGACACCACCAGCATGCAAAGGCCCTCTTTTAAAACATGAATCATTAAAGTCATGAGGTTGAGAAGAGGTGAAGAATAGAGCAGCGCTGCTCCTATAAGCACAATCTGAGAGCAGATCAAGTGTTAGGATCAAAACTAAAGAAACAGAATGCCTGAGGATAATCTTTAACTGTATAGCAGACTGTACATTTATTAAAGCAGTACTGTAGCTTTTTTCAACCTAATCTCCATCGACTACACTGTAGTATATTTATGATACACTACATGATGATTAAAATGGACAATAATTTAGATTTTTTTTCCTGTATTAAAAGATTATCTTAACGTCTTTCTATTCAATGCTTGTTTGCTCTAATGTTTGAGGGATTAAAAATTATAATAATTTATAACCGTAGTAAAGATCTTTCTTTTACCTCCGGACGTAATGGCTGTAAACAGACACAAATCGGCAAAGACACAGTACAATGCTGCTAGACGTATAATGTTACAATATACAGTACTGTACTGAACTCTACCATATTTAACTTAATAATTATTACAAATTCCAATGTTAATTTCTTATTTATGTATTCTCAGCATATTATTATTGTTTTGTTGCACTCTAGTGCCATGTGTTTTGCTTCTTCTGCCCAGCTGGGTACACGAAGCCCATCAACGCTACAGATCCATGAGCAGAGACGGGAGTTAGAGTCAACAGCAGAAGTCCATCATTCATTTGAAAGCTCACTACCTTACTAGTCAATTGTTAGCTCTTGGACTAGAGGCTGTTCTAACTCGTTTGATGTGTTTAGAGACTTTTTTTGTACGTTACTTGTATTTGTATGTATGACTGTTTGCTACTTGTTTCCATTAAGTTGGAAATGCTGTTCGTAAGTGTATGTGCCTGTCATATTGTAAGTAGTACTCTTTTGTTTGTCCTCTCACTACCTGTATATTATCTCTCACCTATAACTATATAAACTGGTTCATATTCACTCGTTTTGTGTCTATGTTTCATCTGGCTGATCTTCTGTGTTGTTTGTAATAATGTCTGTCAATGCATTTTTGGATTCTGTCAAACAAAAGTATCAGTTGTTTCAGTCACTTTCAATCGCTCATGTTTTCAGCACTATCTCTGATGCATGTACATACAGTGGGGCAAAAAAGTATTTAGTCAGCCACTGATTGTGCAAGTTCTCCTACTTAGAAAAATGAGAGAGGTCTGTAATCATCATCATAGGTACACTTCAACTATGAGACACAAAATGAGACAAGATTTTAATTGTAAATCATGGTGGAAATTAAGTATTTGGTCACCCACAAACAAGCAAGATTTCTCACAGACCCGTAACTTCTTCTTTAAGAAGCTCTTCTGTCCTCCACTCGTTACCTGTATTAATGGCACCTGTTTGACTTCGTTATCTGTATAAAAGACACCTGTCCACAACCTCAAACAGTCAGACTCCAAACTCAACCATGGCCAAGACCAAAAGAGCTGTCGAAGGACATCAGGAAGAAAATTGTAGACCTGCACCAGGCTGGGAAGAGTGAATCTACAATAGGCAAGCAGGTTGGTGTGAATAAATCAACTGTGGGAGCAAAAAATGGAAGACATACAAGACCATTGATAATCTCCCTCGATCTGGGGCCCCACGCAAGATCTCATCCCGTGGGGCCAAAATGATCATGAGAACGGTGAGCAAAAACTGATGAATGACCTGCAGAGAGCTGGGACCAAAGTAACAAAGGCTACCATCAGTAACACACTACACCGAGAGGGACTCAGATCCTGCAGTGCCAGGCGTGTCCCTCTGCTTAAGCCAGTACATGTCCAGACCCATCTGAAGTTTGCCAGAGAGCATATGGATGATCCCGAAGAGGATTGGGAGAATATCATGTGGTCAGATGAAACCAAAATAGAACTCTTTGATAAAAACTCAACTCGTCGTGTTTGGAGGAAGAAGAATGCTGAGTTGCATCCCAAGCGCACCATACCTACTGTGAAGCATGGAGGTGGAAACATCATGCTTCGGGGCTGTTTTTCTGCAAAGAGGACAGGACGACTGATCCGGGGTCATGTATTGTGAGATTTTAAGCCAAAACCTCCTTCCATCAGTGAGAGCATTGAAGATGGTACATGGCTGGGTCTTCCAGCATGACAATAATCCCAAACACACCACTCGGGCAACGAAAGAGTGGCTCCATAAAAAGCATTGAAAGGTCCTGGAGTGGCCTAGCCAGTCTCCAGACCTCACCCCCATAGAAAATTTGTTGAAAGTCCGTGTTGCCCAGCGACAGCCCCAAAACATCACTGCTCTAGAGGAGATCTGCATGGAGGAATGGGACAAAAACCAGCTACAGTGTGTGCAAACCTGGTGAAGACTTACAGGAAATGTTTGACCTCTGTCATTGCCAACAAAGGTTATGTTACAAAGTATTGAGTTGTATTTTTGTTTTTGACCAAATACTTATTTTCCACCATAATTTACAATTAAATTCTTTAAAAATCCTACAATGTGATTTACTGGATTACTTTTTCTCATTTTGTCTCTCATAGTTGAAGTGTACCTATGTACCTCACTGCATCATTTGCATGCAGTTTTATTGTGAAAATACCCTTTATATTTGTGTTACAGTAGCCTAAAAAGACTATGTGTTTATGGTACTAGCCAACATCCATTCAGGTCAAGTCCTGTTCCACAGAAAGTAATGCAGACGTTACAGGGTGCATACCTGTACTCCGTTTTTCAGCTCACCCTGACAACAAGTGACAACTGACGCTGATGTTAAATAAACCAATTAAACAAACGTTACTACTGTAACAGTTTTCAACTTGCAGACCATGCACAACTTACTGTAGGTTTTAATACTATATATTCTTAAACATATTAATGCACACAGCATGCAATATGTAGTACAGGTATGCACCGTTATAACTTCCACGTTACATGCTGCGAAATGGACGTTGTCCAGATAATACCATAATCATATAGTCTGATTATGCTACTCTACCCTAAGTACTAAGTACCCAAAGTTATTAAGTGCTGTTATTTATATACATGGTGCTTTGTTTTAAGCAATACCATTAATCTCCTGAGACCTCGCGTCCCCACATGAGGACAAGACGTTTTGGGTTTGCTACACCTTATACTTCATTCTGCTTAACTCAGTCCTCATTTGTAGATACTCTTGAGCATTTCACAAAAACAAAAATACCTCCTGTTCAAAGACGGTGCTCAGTTTTCATACATAAAAAATCAGAGCTCCGAGGAGGGTAAGGAGGTCACAAGAGGTTAAAACACAACATGAAAACATTAAGTACAGTACTATACAAAGACTGTACAGTAATTCTTATCCTTGTATCTTTCTATTATAATTTATTCGAATTTTAAGGTGTACATAACAGGTGCATACCTGTCTTGCTCAGTAATGTGGCCCAGTTAGTAAAACAGGACAGTTAAAATGCTCAGAAGTAACAGTTTCACATTCTGATTGGTTTCTGCTATCTCTGACTGCCCTTCACTCTGCCTATGCAGTAGATTTATACCTGTCATATAGCATTTTAAATGCATGCTGCTTCCGACTGCAGGGAACACAGGGAACAAAACACATTCACTGCTCATCAAGTAATGAATCCTAAAATGACATGGGAAAATGTTCCATGCAGTGTCAAGAGAAACACTTGTAGTATTGTATGTATGCCATGGAGACAAAAGGTTAGAATTTTCACTTACTACATGGCCACACACAGTGATATAACTGATATAAATCTGCATTTGACTATGATTAATTATTCATTCTTAAGCTACCTACCTATGAACTCTGATTCCTGGATCAGATATGTGAGAAGAAAACAACAATGATGTCAGTAAAGGCGAGTTTTATGGATGAATGGGTTTTCTCTGTTAACACCCAAGGGAACTTTCTTGAGGGTTATATAACTATCCTGGAGAGTATGGACATCAAAACTGTGTTGCTGACACACACACACACACACAGAAAGAGAGACAGAAAGAGGAAGAGAGAGAACTGAGCTTGTTATAGAAATAATTCATAAGACAATGCTCTCACTGTGTATAAAACAAATAATAGTTTATTGCTGTATTGTTATATGAAACTAGCTGTCAAAGCTAGACCAAGTGACAGTTAAGTATTTTATATCAGACTGCGTCAGAGTGACTGTTAATGAATAGTGAGAAGGTTATGCTGTGTTAAAAATGGTACTGTATGCATATAAGGTCATTACTGACAAGTGGTTTTGTAAGAATTGGTTTCAAACAACCAGCATGCAAAACCTGGACTCCATGGAAATATCGCATAGCCTCAATATCTCATATCGCATTGCCTCAGGCTACTCTTCATTGGATATAAGAAAATCTTTGTTTTCTGGTGGGTCATTAAGTAAGAAAAGTTTATTCTCTCACATACTGAGTAACTCATTTCTCAAATATCCCTGTTTCATCCAGGGAGCAATTTAGAAGCCTGAGCAGATCTTAAGATATTAAAATGAGGTGTGTAGAATAACCCCTGTAGAGATGATGAAGGCTATGAGCAGGTGCTGCGGGGAGGTTCTTCATTCCGGCCTGAGACAGCCATGACAGCGCACAGGTGTCACCATGAGCCTCAAATGAATGTTAGCACAAATTTTAGAATGATTTGTCTGCCATTTTTAATGAGGGTTAATAACATCAACCACCACTAGCAACAACCTTGCTGCTGGTTCATATCAGTGCATTGCTTTATTATCATTAACTCTTTGATGGCTAAATAATTATGTTTAACCCCAAGGCTGAATTTTTTGTTCCAAATATTGAGATTTCAGAAATGCAGACAAAGCATTTAATGTACACATATATGAGCATAAAACACATAATTATGACAAATTAATTATGACCCTGACCCTGTATGTGAAATCACTTTCATTTTTATTTTCAGCATCATTCATCTTGAAATCCAATAACTTTCGGAATCAGCAATAATATGTCAACATCAACAGTTTCCGCATTTGCTTTGGTCTCTCTCCAGACGCCGATGCCATTTTAGCAAATTGTATTGAAAAAACACAAAAAATGCAAGTATCAAACACCTCGTTTACTCTATCCTACTCTGTGCATGCACATTGACCCAGGGTCGAATCATCCCAGTCAACAGCCCTCTAGCAAATAGAGTCAAACTGTAATGTAACTTCTGTCGACGTGCACAACTTTTAGCCCTAGATGACAACTTTAGTTGACCACCACCTCATGTGGCTCTTATGTCGACATGAGTCGACTGCTATCTCCAAAGAGTTAAGCCACCTGTATGTCAGTGTACTTTATTAACACAAGTCTCTGAAGTCTATAGAGGTTTAGTTCCCATTGTATTCTATTGTGAGATGCAATGGATCTCAATGGGACACTGGACACAGCGTGTTAACATGTGAGAGAGATAAAGCAAGGAAGGCAGAAACACAGAGGTGAGAGGACAGTGATAAATCTCTAAACCCCTATCTGTATTTCTTTGCCATCCCTCTTGTCAGTAATGCTCTGCTATCTCACCTGACAACACTTTCAACCAACTCAGCCATGCCCCAGGCACAATCCCCCACAATACCTCACTTAATTCACTTGCCTTTCTCCTCCATGCCACACATTTGTCTCTGCTTCATCACTACAATCTCAGGGCGCTTTCAGTGGAGAGAGGAACATAGCAACCATCACAAAGGTCCAAATCAGCAGATAATGATCAAAGCTTTCAGTCGTGTGGCAGGTGCAGCACAGACACAGACACACACAGACAGGCAAACACACACACAGTCAACATAGATGAACAGGTTTAATCATGTGCATATTTATTGAGTAGTTGAATAACCCAGAGATAGATTCTCTTTGTACTACAGATGTTTTGTGATGACTATTTCTATATATATTTCATGCTTCCATTCATTGCAGCTCTCAGGCTGACTACTACTTCAATCCTAATCCAAGTATTTCAAAGACAATTTTTTCATTTAAATAAATTAACTTAATTCACTCAACTCAACTCACAGACCATGATAAGTAATTAATACAGTTGTAGTGGTTAGTGGACCCTTTATAATTTTTATATTTCTGCATAAATATAACCTAAACCCCATTAGACGATCATAGTCCTAAAAGCAAATGAGACAAAAATATTATACTTGGTCATTTATTTATTGAGGAAAATGGTGGCAAAACTATGTGAACCAGGATCTGGAATAACCAACTTGTGTTTCTGGTAACTGTTGATCAGCCCTTCTCATCATCTTGGCATTCTTTAACATTACTCTTCTTTAACCAGCTAAACCATATTAGAAGAACTGTTGTTTAGGGACACTGTCTTGCTGCATCACCCACATTCTCTCAAGATTCAGTTCACAGTCAGATTTTTTTACATTTTCCAGCTAGGCTTTAATGGGTTAATTCATAATTTATTATTTCAGCAATGATGGCAATGAGATTGCAGTAAAAAAGACACAAACCATGATACTATTACCATCGTGTTTCACAGATGACCTTATGTACTTATGTTGGAATGCTGTGCATTTTTTTGAGACATCATGTTTTTTGTTTAAAGTTCTGTTTCAGTTTTATCCATCCACAAAATGCAGTTTTAGCCTTTTGGATTTTCCATTTAACATGTGATGTGATTGTCATTTTTATAGAGAAATGGCTTTCTCCTTTCACCTTGCCATGTACACCATTGTTGTTCAGTGTTGTTCAGCGAGGACTTCAGTTGCTTTTTGACTTCACATACTATTACTCACCTTGCTCTTGGAGTAATCTTTGTTGGTCAACCAAGTAACAATAGTCTTGGTCAGTATCAACAGTCAGTATCAACAGCCTGATGAGTATCAACAACTCTTGTTCTGATGTCTCTAGAAAGATCATTTGTTTGTGCCATTATACACTTCCACAAACGTGTTGTGAAGATCACACTTTGATGGATGTCCCAGCAGGGTGCTTACTCACACCTGATTGTCATCACATTGATTGAAAACACCTGACTCTAATTTTACCTTTGAATTAACTGCTAGTTGTAGAGGTTCACATTCTTGTGATACTCACAGATACAGTGCCATTGGGTCATATTCCTCAATAAATAAATGGCCAAGCATAACATTTTTGTCCCATTTGTTTAATTGGGTTCTCTTGGGTGAAAATCTGACAAAGTCATACAAGCACAGAAATGATAAAGTATTCAAAGACTTTCATGCATAACAGTGTATAATTTGTGCTACCAATTACCAATTTAAATGACATTTTCCCTACAAAGGAAACATTAATGAACAGCCATTTTGAGATCTGAATAATTCATTCATTCACTATCTTATCCGCTTAATCCTTGGTAAGGGTCACGGGAAAGCCTATGCCTAACCAGAGACACAGTGTGCAAGGCAGGAACAACCCTAGATATGGGGCCATTCCATCATAGGGCACACTCACTCACACACTCATACACACACTCACATTCTAATGGCACTTTAGAAACTCCAATTAACCTAACACACATGTCTTTAGACTGTAGGAGGAAACCAGAGTACCCAGAGTAATGGTCATGGGGAGGACATACAGACTTCTCACAGAAAGGACCCAGGCCGCTCTGGGATTGAACCCAGGACCTTCTTGCTGTGAGGCAAAGGTGCTACCCACCGAGCCGTCCCTGATCTGAGTTACTCTGTTATACAACCCCAAATTAGAAAAAGTTTGGACATTATGAAACAATGCATATAACACACACATAGTGTTTCTTACATTTACTTTGACTTTTATTTCATTGCAGACAGTACAAACCTGAGATATTTCATGTTTTGTCTGGTCAACTTCATTTAATTTGTTAATAAACATCCATTCCTGCATTTTAGGCCTGCAACACATTCCAAAATAAGTTGGGACGGTAAAGCATTTACCACTTTGTAATGTTGCCATTTCCTTTTCACCACACTTGCACAGAGGATACCAAGCAATTTTAGTGTTTCAGTTGTTATTTTGTCCCATTCTTCCTGCACACAGTTGTCGTTGTCACATTTTTCTTTTCAAAATAATCCTCACATTCTCTATTGTGGACAGGTCAGGACTGCAGGCAGGCCAATCCAGCACCTGTACCCTCTTTTTCCGCAGCCATGCTTTTGTAATGTGTGCAGCATGTGGTTTTGCATCGTCTTGATGAAAAATGCACGGACGTCCTTGCAGTTGATGATGTCTTGAAGGCAGCATATGTTGCTCTAAGATCTCAGTGTACTTTTTTAATGCATAATACTGACACAACCCCATACCATGACAGACCCTGGCTTTTGGAGTCGTTGTTGATAACAGTCTGGATAGTCCTTTTCGTCTTTGGTCCAGAGCACACGGCATCAATTTTTTTCCAAAAAAGACCTGGAATACGGATTCATCTCACCACAATACACGTTTCCACTCTGTTATGGTCCATCGTAGATGCCTCCGAGCCCAGGGAGGTCACCACCTACATGACTAACATGAGGCTTCTTTTTGCACAGTAAAGTTTTAAGTGGCATTTGTGAATGTAACTACATATTGTAGTGCTTGATAAAAGTTTGCCAAAGCAATCCCTTGCCCATGTGGTCATATCAAGTCAAGTCAAGTCAGATTTATTTATATAGCGCTTTTTACAATGGAGCATTGTCTCAAAGCAACTTTACAAGTTTAGATTATCTCCTAATAACTACGTCCATTCCCAAATTGAGCAAGCCTAGGGCGACAGTGGCAAGGAAAAACTCCCTAGTTCTAGGAAGAAACCTTGGAAGGACCAAGACTCAAAAAGGGACCCAACCTCCTTGGGCGGCGTAGATGATAAATCTAAGAGCGAACTAAAGTCATGGAGTCAAAGTTCGAATAGAATGTGAAGTTTGCACATCGACATTAAGTGGCCCGGGTATGACGGGGCTGGAGCTGATGACGGCTGACATTCATCATATCAGCTTTGATGAATGACAGTTCTTGGTGCAGTGCTGTCTGAGGGATCGGAGATCATGGATCTTCAGTTTAGGCTTGTGCCCTTGTACTTTACGCACTGAAATTCCTCCCAAATCCTTGAATCATTTAATGATCTTATACACGGTAGGGGGAGAAATATGTAAATCCCTTCCAATCTTTCTTTGATGAACACTCTTTAATATTCTTTAAACATTTCAATAATTTTCTCATGCATTTGTTGACAAACTGGAGATCCTCTGTCCATTTTTGCTCAAAGACTTAGCCTTTCCTGCATGCTGATTTTCTACTAAATCATGATTAGAATCACTTGTTGACATCACCTGTTTGAAATCACATCATGTCACTTTGTTTGTTTGTTTATTTAGTTTATTTAGCGTCAATCTTCAGCATCAATCACTGTTCAACAACAGACACAAGGCTACATCAACACTCAAGGATATATCGAAGCTAGTCACACATATACTCTCAGACCAGGCCAAGTTTAGTGTAATCAATTAATCTAAAGCATGTCTTTGGACTGTGGGAGGAAACCAGAGTACCCAGAGTAAACCTACGCAGACATGGGGAGGACATGCAAACTCCACATAGAAAGGACCCAGGTTGCTCCACCTGGGATCAAACCTATGACCTTCTTACTGTGAGGCATCAGAGCTACTCATCATGACACCCCTTCACATTGTACTTTGCATTTTGTTGTAACGTTGTAACATTATGGATATCTCCCATAACTGTTTGATTTGATCCTGTTTTATTAACTTTGTTTTGCAACTTGCACATACACACTTGTTATGTTTTTATGTTCTGGGGACTTTCCACTGACACAATGATTATTCATTCATTCATTGTCTTATCTGGTTGTTCCTAGTCAAGGAATGCAGGTGCCCAGCCGGCTGCACAGGGTGCAAGGCAGGAACAACTCCAGACAGGGTGCCAATTCATCACAGGGCACATACACTCACACACACACACACACACACACACACACACACACACACACTAAAGAAACACCAATTAACCTAAGATGTGTCTTTGGAATGTGGGAGGAAACCGGAGTACCCGGAGGAAACCCATGCGAACACAGGGAGGACATGCAGACTCCACACAGATGGAGCCCAGAGTTGGGATCAAACCAAGGATCTCGGAACTATGAGGTGACAGTGCTAACCGCTGCACCACCATGCCACCTACACAATGATTACAGCCTGGTAGGAATGAACAAAATGTCATATACTTCTATCCTTGTGGGTTCATTTGGTCCTCAAATGATTTATAAACTTGGCCCTCCCAGCCCCCCACCCAACACACACATTTCATGGGGACTCAGTAAGTCATGATCCATGAAAAGCTCAGCGTCTGTTCACTCAGACAAAGCTTAGTGTGCTGTGACAGGGGAAGACAGTACCTATTAAGAAAAGATTCCCAAAGGTGGGGTGAGCAGCGCCTCAGAGACTCCAAGTTCCGCCTGGCAAATCATATTACAGCTGCTGTGCATAGGCTATGTTTAATATAATTGTCTTTAGAACAGGAAAGCTTAGATTTTAAAAAGCTTTTAGATCTAGACACTGTGAAGACATTTTATAGCTAAAACCCACTTAACTAAATGCAGATACATGAAAGCGTTTGAAGCTCACAATTTTCAACAACAAATAGGAAGTAAAAATAACCAGTGTTCAAGTTTCTTTTGTGCCCATGCCCTTTTGATTTGTTCAAAATTTTATTTAGCAACAAACTTGAAATTAACTTAGATATCTTCTCATGGGAGATTCACTCAGAATCCAGAAAAACATTATGGCTTCTGCAACGACGACAAGTTGACAGGTCTGCTTGACATGCCATCAAGTAAAAAGCTAATAACATTTACGAGTTGAAGTGGCAGTGACTCAGCAGGTAGGATGATGCTGCTTTAAATTGTCATCAGGCCACATAGAGAGCATCCCATCACATCCCCCCATCAGAAATTATAACACCAAATCAGCCAAATCAGGAAAAGTTGGGATCCTATGGAAAGTGCAAATAAAAATATATGCAGTGTTCCTTACATTTCCTTTGACAATCAGCTATTGATGATGGTTCTTGATGCAGTGCCATCTGAGGGTTTGGAGATCACGCCTCTTCAGTTTAGGCTTGAGCCCTTGCCCTTTATATACTGAAATTCCTCCAGATTCCTTGAATTGTTTAATGATATTATGCAGAAGGAGAAATATGTAAATCCCTTCCAGTCTTTCTTGAAGTAACATTGTTTTTAAACATTTCAATAATTTTCTTACACACTTGTTCCCCAACTTTTCCTGATGTGGGGTTATAGATGGGCAGGGTAACATTTTAGCTATCAAAACGAGAAAGAGAACATATCCACATTAATACACATACAACAGAAAGCACTTTCACTCATGTTCACTTTCCATACTCAATAGTGGGTGTCTGAGGCTCAACCACAGGGCACAAGGCAGGAACCAACTCTAGACTGGATGCCAATCGTGGCCACACACACACACACACACACACACATTTTTTTTTAGAGATGGTAGTTGACCCAATGCATATCTTTGGAATGTTGGAGAAACTGGAGTACCTAGAGGCAACTCAGGCAGACACAGGGAGAGTTGCAGACTTCATGCAAACTTCATACAGGCCAAGCTGGCACTCGAACCCATGTGTCTTGAGCTGTGATGTACATTAAGATAAGATAAGCTAGCCATTAATTATCCCACAAGGGGAAATTTGTGTTGTTATGGAAACAAGAGGGAGGAACGGAAAGAATAAAACTTAAGTTAACACACACTTGTAAACTATGTAGTAGAAAAATTTCTATACAAAAGATATGCAGTGGGGGCAAAAAGTATTTATCAGCCACTGCTTGCACAGTCTCTACTTAGAAAGATGAGAGAAGTCGTAATTGTCATCATTAGGTAAACTTCAAATATCGAGAACAAAATGAGAAAAAAATCCAGGAAATCACCATTGTAGGATTTTTTAAGAATATTAATTGTAATTATGGTGGAAAATAAGTATTGGTCAATAAATTTGAGTTCAACTCAATACTTTGTAACATAACCTTTGTTGGCAATGACAGAGGTCAAACGTTTCCTGTAAGTCTTCACCAGATTTGCACAAACTGTAGCTGGTATTTTGGCCCATTCCTCCATGCAGATCTCCTCTAGAGCAGTGGTGTTTTGGGGCAACACGGACTTTCAACTCCCTTCACAAATTTTCTATGGGGTTGAGGTCTGGAGACTGGCTAGGCCACTCCAGGACCTTGAAATGCTTTTTACGGAGCCACTGACTGTTTGAGGCTGTGGACAGGTGTCTTTTATACAGATAACGAGGTCAAACAGGTGCCATTAATACAGGTAACCAGTGGAGGACAGAAGAGCTTCTTAAAGAAGTTGTTACAGGTCTGTGAGAGCCAGAAATCTTGCTTGTTTGTAGGTGACCAAATACTTATTTTCCACCATGATTTACAGTTAAATCCTTTAAAAATCCTACAAGGTGATTTCCTGTTTTTTTTTTTTTTTTCCATTTTGTCTCTCATAGTTGAAGTGTACCTATGATGAAAATTAAAGACCTCTCTCATTTTTCTAAGTAGGAGAACTTGCACAATCAGTGACTGACTAAATACTTTTTTGCCCCACTGTATGATATGAAAATAATACACAATTTACAAATTAGAAAACTGATTTCATAAAAGTTTTACATTGTTTTCAAAATGTTTCCATCCATATTTAGAATTGCTATGATATTAAAATATTGAGTATGTACACACTTCTTTAGGTATTATACAGTCCAGCCTCTCAAAGTTCATGTATATTGAACAGGAAATCTGAGCAAGGATGAATCTGAGCAAGGTAGAATGAATAGAAATAATTATACTCATGGGAATTCACAGTCAAAGAGAAGGCACATTGCACCCAGACCACAAAGTACACAAGTACATGGCACCCAAACCACAAATACATAACACAGAGCTGTGTTAGCAGACCTGTTCATAGTTTAATATACTGTACATATACAGTATAACATACAATTTTCTTACACGTTTTGATAAAATTGAGATACTTTGGCCATATTTACTCCTCAAGAACTCTTTTGGGGAGCCTTTTATGGATACTGCTTTTGTACCAAATCATGATTACAATCACCTGTTGACATTACCTTTTTGAAATCACATAATTATGTAGTTTTTTTTGTTTTGTTTTTTTTTACCTCATTACTAGTCCTAAATTGTTCCTGTTTCAACTTTTTTTTAAATGTGTTGCAGGCCTGAAATGCAGGAATGGATGTTTATTAACAAATGAAATGATGTTGACCAGAAAAAAACATGTAATATCTAGGGTTCATACATCTGCAATTAAATAAAAAATTAAAGGAAATGTAAGGAACACTGCATATATTTTTATTTGAAATTTCCATACTGTCGCAATTTTGTCTGATTTGGTGTTGTGCTTGAAGGTTTGTGAACCCTTTAGAATTTTCTATATTTCTTCATAAACATGAGCTAAAACATCAGCAGATTTCCACACAAGTCCTAAAAGTAGATAAAGAGAACCCAGTTAAACAAATGAGACAAAAATGTTATATTTAGTCATTTATTTATTGAGGAAAATGTATGTGAACCTCTAGAATAAGCAGTTAATTTGAAGGTGAAATTAGAGTCGGGTGTTTTCAATCAATAGAATGACAATCAGGTGTGAGTGGGCACCCTGTTTTATTTAAAGAACAGGGATCTAAAGTCTGCTCTTCACAACACGTTTGTGGAAGTGTATCATTTACATTTACATTTATGACATTTAGCAGACGCCCTTATCCAGAGCGACATACAATTGATACAATCTTACAATCCAAGCAATTGTGGGTTAAGGGTCTTGCACAAGGACCTAACAGTGGCAGCTTGGCAGAGATGGGATTTGAACCTTCTGGTCCATAGTCCAGTACCTTACCCGCTAGGCTACCACAGTCCCAGTATCATGGCACCAACAAAGGACATTTCTGAGCAGAAAAATAGTTGCTGATGCTCATCAGGCTGGAAAAGGTTACAAAACCATCTCTAAAGAGTTTAGACTCCACCAATCCACAGTCAGACAGCTGGTGTACAAATGGAGGAAATTCAAGACCATTGTTACCCTCCCCAGGAGTGGTCGACCAACAAAGATCACTCCAAGAGCAAGTCGTGTAATAGTTGGTGAGGTCACAAAGAACCCCAGGGTAACTTCTAAGCAACTGAAGGCCTCTCTCACATTGGCTAATGTTAATGTTCATGAGTCCACCATCAGAAGAACACTGAACAACAATGGTGTGCATGGCAGGGTGCAAGGTGAAAGCCACTGCTCTCCAAAAAGAACATCTACAGTTTGCTAAAGATCTCGTGGACAAGCCAGAAAGCTATTGGAAGAATGTTTTGTGGATGGATGAGACCAAAATAAAACTTTTTGGTTTAAAAGAAAAGAGTCATGTTTTGAGAAAGGAAAACACTGCATTCCAGCATAAGAACCTTATCCCATCTGTGAAATATGGTGGTGGTAGTATTATGGTTTGGGGCTGTTTTGCTGCATCTGGGCCAGGACGGCTTGTCATCATTGATGGACAATTGAACAATGAATTCTAAAGGAAAATGTCAGGACATCTGTCCATGAACTGAATCTCAAGAGAAGGTGGGTCATGCAGCAAAACAATGATTGAGCAGTTAATGTGAGGAAACCCACCAACATCCCAGAGCTGAAGCTGTTCTGTACGAAAGGAATGGGCTAAAATTCCTCCAAGCTGGTGAGCAGGACTGATCAACAGTTACCGGAAACATTTAGTTGCAGTTATTGCTGCACAGAGGGGTCACACCTGATATTGAAAAGCAAAGGTTCACATACTTTTGCCACTTACTGATATGTAATATTGGATCATTTTCCTCAATAAATAAATGACAGAGTATAATATTTTTGTCTTATTTGTTTAACTGGGTTCTGTTTATCTAGTTTTAGTGTGAAAATCTGATGATGATCTGATGATGATTGGCTGGACATTTTTCTTCTTTTAATGGAGTAAAAACTATGAGGCACACAGAATAATGAAACACAAACCTAAGTGTTATCAAAACAAACATAGCAACTGGACGCAATAGAGGACTCTTAGACCATTTTAATGAGCTGTACCATTAGCTGAATATGCAGCGCTATGACACACTGTTTTCCTCAGTCCCTCAGTCGTCAGTTCCTCCTATCCAAACCACATCGCTTTGAAACTGATCTGGCCCTAACGAGAGGTTCCACAGGGATCCTTTGAGTGAATATCTGAGACCAAACCTTTTAAAGGATTTTTTTTGTTATAAAAATAGATTTATATTAGCATGAACATATAACTCAGTTTTCTGTTTATCTTCTTACCTATCTTATGTGCAATAATTATTTATTATTTATTCATGCTACCGCCCTGAAGTGCAAGTATTCTATGCAATAGTCCTCCAACATTGCTCAGGGCAATTTAGCTGTCTTTTAAAAATTGCTCCAGACAATTTAGGTATAATTTATATTATGGATCCTACTGATTAGTCACTTTATCTTTTGTAAACACTACCCATTAGTGTCATTCTGTGTATATATTACCCTTACATCTAGCTAATGTGTGGGATTTTTTAAATACTTCATACTTCATTTATACTTATTTTTTATACTTTGTATGTATCGGTGTCAACAGGCTTGCTCCAAACGACATCTCATTGTACTTGTACAGTGACAATAAAGATACTTTATCTTATCTCAGAGCTGGAGATTGCCCTTTTCAGGTATCAGAAAATTTCCCTTACCAACTAAGGGAAACTATTACTAAAGCTTAATCTGGGGACCCAAGATACAGTTGTATTTCTTCCAAGATATAAGAAAATAGAGTGGGAGCAATCGGTTTCTTTTTGCCCTCCATTTGACTCACCTGGAAAGACTGACCTATAAATGCAATGAGGTGATATGGTGTTAATAGCTAGCAGGTTGAACCATGTGAACCTAAGGATTTTTTGCTGTGTATTGGTGAACAAGCATTGAAATGGGTTCATCAGATCCCAGGAGACCTTTAAAATCCTCAATCTGTGCTGTAAAGTGTTTTCTAATGTTTCTATTAAAATTTATAGAAAGTTTCCGTTCAGTTATTAGACATTGCATTATTTGAATCAGTCTCTGAGGTATTTTGTAGAATAAAGCAGTTCTGGCTGTTCCTTCTTCAAACAAAGTTTGCGGCCTCCAGGGTCTAGATCATTTTTACCCGTATCATAGATGTTCCGTTGCCATGACGATGCGACAGGTCACTTGTTAAGAACACAGAGGCACACTTTTTTTTTTTGTGTGTGTGCATTTCATATCACAGATTCTCACAGGAATACCTTTAATCTCCAGAGCCATCAACCGTGCCTGTCCCTAAAGGCCCAGATGTCTCACATTCAGCTATTATATCTGATCTAGGCCATAGCACTATACTAGAGGTGCTGCGCTACACTGAAGCGCTGAAATATAGATGAGCCACACCATAAACAGGGCAGAGAAAAAACACACACATTGAGCCAAGCAGTGGGTAAATAATTTATACTCATTTTAAACACCTTTTCTCAAGCATGTCATCTATAATTCAACCAAAAAACACCTTAACAGATTGCATTGTTCTTCAATCAATAAAACATCAAGCCCAGTAAGAGACATTAATTAGAGGTGTTGCAACCATATAATAACAGCCCTATAATTATACAGAGCTTACGTTTACTGCTGTGATATCACTGCCTCCAAATATGCATTAGGGTGTTTGTTCAGTTGTGAACCCATCTCCTTACAGAGAGAGACACACATATCTTTTATATAATGTAGAACTCACAAGAGAGGATTGATTAGGCAGATTAAGAAAACTGGAAATGCTGTAAGAAGAAGTAACCCATTCCTACATTAGTGTATGATGTGAGAAATGTAGTAGTATAATCACTTGCATTTATGGAATAAGACATAAATCTATATGTAGATGCTGTTCATATTATAAATGGACTTTTAACTGACATTCCTAGAAAATACACATAAATAGACTGCTTTTTATATAAAGCAGAAGATCTTCTGGGGTGGCGTTCGGGCGTAGTACATTACACTGTGTTGAATAAGCCAGTCATTGAAACTCTTCATATTTTCACAGCTACTGGCAAATTAATTTCATGATCGATACTGCAGTCTCCCAGACATTTCTGCACCATTAATCAGAACAACGTCAGCAAGGCTGTTGCTCAGAAAACACTCTGTAAGGTTAATGGATTTTAACTGATCTATTGACAGTAATGCAACTGGAAACAAATGGAGATGGAGTTTCCAAGAATAGCTCCATAATGAGAAAGGTGCTTCACATTTGTTTTGGTTGAATCAAACTTGGAAGTCACAGCTTCCACTGATGAACCATCAGCAGCAAATGCCGTGTTTTTCCCGTCGTAGGTTCTCTTATGATGTATACTTACAATATAAATATTTAACATTTTCATGGAATAAACCTTTGTTTTGCAAACTGAACCCTTACTATACTCTCTGGTGATCTAAGGTGAAACAGTATCAAATAAAACCACACAGTGACAAGAAAATGTGCATCATTACCACAACTGACATAGAATAGCTCCTAAACAATGCTGACTATTACCTGTGTTTTAATTTTGACTATAAATCATCAGTAGCCAGCATTTCTAGAGAAAATTTCTGTTTTCACTCACATGTCTCCAAAACTTGACACCAAGGATCGTGGACGTGATTGGCTCTATCGTGATGCAATCTGCAGCTGTCAGTCAAAATCACACTCATTGGCCATCACTGCCAAGCTCTTCAGAGCTTTCATGCATCAGATGGACCTGAGCCTGAAGGTTTTTTCACCCCTAATCAGCACCCATGGGAAGAGCGGCTGCTGTCCTGAAAAAAAATTGACAGGCACCTTACAGAGCTTGTCTTTTATGTAAAGCCAAAATATTCAGATTAGGTCTGAAGGGTGCTCTGTCATACCAGAAAACAGCAAAAATGAAGCTTCTAAGACATTTTGTTCTTATTAAGTCATGGGGTTTAATTCATACATTTTCACTGCCTTCAATGAGGTAAAACTAAATTGCAGAGGTCAAACTAAATCAGTTATTCTGTTATGTACATCCATATTGCAATGTAGTTAGTATGTCTGGCACACTTTTATAAGAAGTGTTAAAAAGATTTATTCCTGTTAAGTGACATGACAGTAGTCATTCATTTCTGACATTTGTATATAGAGACTTAAGCTCAACTGGCTATCCTAAACAACTTATACTGTGATGAATATACTATTTCAAGAGAATTTATGGGAAATATTTCATGAACTCATCTTATATCCTGCCTCTCACTCTGTTGTTGTGTCTTTCTGTGTCAGGTTCAGCCAATATATGGATTTGCAGAGCATGCATTAATTCTAAAAATAGAAATTGGGGAATCATTAATAATGGGTATGAACAGCCACAAACTCAATTTGAGCTGTGTGAGCTCAGCACACTCTGCCGTAAGTACGATTATAAATAGAGCTCCAGATATGCTTAATGTTTTCGAAATCTCAGTTCGAACTCTGTGAGAAGTATTGCTAAACCAGATGAGTAACAAATTTTAAATTATGCACTAAAGATTTCAAAATAATATTGTAGCTATATTTAAGCCTGTAATAGCTTATAGGAATAACAGTTCTAGGTTCGTTCCAGATATTCTCTCGAAAACAACTACATAACCTCTTAAGCAATCTATATATGAATGTTAGCTTCATGTAATGTTAGGATGTATATGCACTGAAAGACAATATGAACCGAACTCCTTAAAATAGACATGATGCCATTGTGCTGCAGCAGGATGTATATAAATGTTCCTTTTACCGTTATTATTCACTGTGAAGTTAACAAGCACACAGCTCTCTCACACCCTTATAAATAGGTCTGTCTCACAGCTGGTATGCCGTCTTAATCACTGACATTCAGCTAGCTCTGGTAAACACATTTAGAGGAGATTTACAGGCATTTGCTTTCAGCTTTCACTCCTTTTAGAATCAGTAATGCACTCTGATCCCCACCATTATGGCAGGACATGTTATTAGCTCACATTCTGCTACCACTTGATAAACTATTGATAAATTAAACTTGTGAAAAGGAGACTTACTACTGACTTATTCATAGTAATTCAATCAGGCAAATCTGAACAATAAAAGGTTTACTAATGTATGACAACTAATGTATCACGTGCCTTGATTTCATTAGTGAATCGTTCTTGTAGGCATCAGTCATATCACCTCAAGAATATTCCATAAATGATGTGGATTAGAAGGTCCACAGACAACATTGTGCAGAGTATACGAGCTAATGGTTCACTTGTAAGATTCTCATAGGCACCAATTAAATGAATATGATTTAAAATAAAAGAGAAAGCATTGTCATTCTGAGGGGATGCTACATCATAGGTTAAGACATTGTATGTTGGTGAACAGTTGCTCTAATGATATCTGTACAGTAGATTATTCTCTGTGGGCTTATTATTATTTAATCAAAGGCATGTCTTGGCGCATCATTTAAACCCATTTAAGGTAGCTTAAACTTGTGATTGAAAAACAGAAAGAAATTTATGGAAAGTCATATACTTGCTTATGAATGGCAGTCTAAGCCTGTTACATAATTTGCCTGTTAATAAGACATTTTGAGCTTTTGAACTCAAAATATGATGTATTCTAAAATATGACGCTGTGTATAATGCATGTAACATGTCATGCAGCACATTAGGTTCATGCCTTTGCATAGGATAAGACAGATTTACGTAAGATGAATTAAAATAGGCTCATATATAGTTTTAAAATAGAATGAAAGACAAATATTTAGGCAAATCTAATGTAATGTATAGTACAAAGTAGCAGATGGTGATGTGATGTGACATTTATATTAACTAAAACCATCTAGGCTATACAAATTCGACAGAAAACACATTAAGGTACAATACGAAATTTATTACTTAATATATCTTATAACTAAAAAACACTATCCGTGCAGTTTTACAAAAATGCAATATTTTTAAAAAAACATAAACTAGCACACTGCTTGGTGCAGACCACACAACATGCACCATGTATTGGAACACTTGTATCTTTTTGTGCGCCAGAAGAATAGTCTTATCACAATATTACAGCTCGAGTGATAAAGTCCTTAGGCCGTTTTGTGATTTAGGTGGCGTGTCCACTTTGGCTATAGGAACTCTGGTTCCTCTGTCATTAACAGATCACTGAGTATCATTACTACCTTCAGGTAGTGTTATACAGTACTCAGGGATTCATCACGCAGGTCTGGTCCCTGCACCTAAGTGCAAACACAGAGGAACACGTGCGTGTGCCCCGCGTTTCGGATGAAGTTTCTCCACTTGCACGTTAGTACACGCTGACGATCACTGCTTCCACCTCTTTACTCGGCCGTCGGTCCGTCACCAAAAAGTTAATCATACCCTCAGACTTGATGAGGAGGTTACAACCGAGGAAGAAGATCCCGAAGACCACGGTGAGTGAGAGCACGCACATGACTGCGATCTGCACGGCTCTCATGATGAAGATGTTGCGCTCATCGTCCGGCGTCGCCGCCGCCGTGAACCCGTCATCCGTCACCACCGACGAGAAGTTGCAACAAGACAGAAGCTCCTCAGTTCTGTTCGAGAAGATCCCACCGTCCATGTGGTTAAACGCTGTGCCGTTCATTTCTTCTCAGACCTGCAGTTCATAGGCGCTTACTTTAAAAAAGTAGTCTTGATTCGGTCTTCAGAGTTTGGAGTGTGGTAAGAAGTCGCCAGAAGAGTGTTTAGAGCCAGGCGCGCAGTTCCATCGGCGGTGCCGCTTTATGCACAGCATCCCTCAGTAGAGCGAGGTAATGGGGCAGCGCGCATCAGATGCACATAGGCAGTGGGATGGTGTTGTACCTGCTGGGGGAAATCATTTATGGTGGTGATGGGAGGGATACACACACACACACACACACACACACACACACACACACACACACGCACACACACACACACACCATGTCTCACTATCTTTGTGGGGACCGCCCCCTGACGTAATGCTACGTAATGTATATTGTAGCTAACTAATGCTACACCTACACCTACTCCTAACCTTAACCTCAGTAACCTAAGACAAATCTTTTGACTCTTTTGTGTTGTTGTTGTTTTTTTAAGAAAGTTAAAGAAAAGCAGACAGCCTCTTGGAGACCAGCAAAAGGTCCCCACAATGTCAACAATGTTAGATATTTTTATCCTTGTCGGGACATTTACTTCCCACAGTGTACGATGTAAACATGGGCACGCGCACATACAGTTTGTGTTTCTTTCATCGTGGGGACTTTGGATTGACATATTAATGCTCTAGGTATTTAATGCTAGACACAATCCTAATATTTACCACAATATTTGCCACTGTAACTTAAAGGAAATGTAAAAGAAAAGTGCAGTTTGTGACGTTACACACTACTTTTCTTATGGGAACCAACAAAATGTCTCCACAAGATAACAAATACCAGATCTTTCTGTCGTTCACACACACACACACACACACACACACACACACACACACACACACACACACACACACACACACACACACACACACCATCAGCGCTGTGACTCGTACCAAATGGCGCCACCTAGAGCGAAATCACATACGAATTACATACACATACATTCATAATTCAGCAGACATTCTGCTACTCAAAATCGGACCAGTAGTAGCACTTAGTGGGTCTTGTATAGTGGTTTGTTCAAAGTCACATCAGTGGCTCAAACAGTGATCCAACAGTAAGCTAGCAGTTAAACTTCCCTTTAAAGGGCCCAATGCTTGCAAAAGCCAGGATTTGAAGTTACAATGTTCTGATTAGCAGCCTTTGAAAGGTCTTGTTCAACAGTCCAAGAGTGGCACCCACATCCTTCAGTGGCCAGGCCCGGTGCAGACCCTCTTCTAACCATATGATGGTAAAACAGCCAATACTATCATATGGCTAGAAAAGAATAACGATTAGTGGGTGGGGCATTGCCCCACTAAACGACCCCCTGATGCCAGGTATGACAGTGGCCCAACAGTGAACGTACAACCTTCTGATTTGTAACAGTTCATGGGTCCAGCAGTGGCAGATTGAAGCAGCCTGGGTTTTAGCTCATATGCTTCAGACAGACTTTTCCTAATCTATAGTAATAATCTATAGTATAACATTGAATTAAGGGCAAGGAATTTAATGGCCCAACAGCATCAACCACAGTAACAACCACAACTTACATTAGCAACAGCTGACAGGTCTTATTCAAGAGGTCAGTGACTGCAGCTTGGCGGAGACAAGATTTGAACTTACAACTATCTGATTAGTAGTTTAGGACAGACAGACAGACCTTTCCTAATATATACTAATGAATATCAAACTACCTGCTGGTGCGACTGTTGCTAAGCCAACACCTTCCAATAACAACAAGCTGAAGTAAATATCCCAGCACTTAAGGCAAGCCTAAATGAAATAAATGTATTTTCCACAATTTAAATTGGTTAGTGTATGCATGGATGCTACATCACTGCACACTGAGGTTAAATTGTGACTCTCTCCCGGTTTGTGCAACAGCAGACACAGCCCTCACCCTGAGGAGTGTTGAAGCCTGAACTGTAGGTGTCTGGAAACTATCCACCTGAAATTAACAACTGAGAGGGTGCCAGGAGGCCATACATGCTGACTGTGAAAGACCAAATGCAATATAGAAACTCACCAAAAACTTCACCTCACCAGGGATATAATACACAAACAAGTGTGGCTCATCAGCAGGGCTCCGGTTTGCAGTGCAGAACCACCCTGGTGTGTATTCTGCCCCTGGCAAAGTGGGTTTTCTGTTGCATTTCAAAGTTGCGTTCAGTCTCACAGAGTGGTTCCCCAGCGCTTCAAGTCCAGATGAACATCCTTCTGGCGCTGTTTCTGGTGTATGGTTTCCTGGCACTGAAAATTTGGGTTGTGTTTCCTGGATGTTTCCACCTCCCCAGAGGCACCTGAGTGTCAGTGGTCCTTATTGTGGGGGATGAGTCTGTGTGGCATACTACCAGTGGTGGCTGGTGGCTTTTAAAATAGTGGCAGCAGACCTGTTTGATTATATACAGCACATATTACTATATATGTCCAATATATAAACTGTAATATATATATATATATATATATATATATATTATATATCTATATCTAGATATATTATAGAGATCTACTTATCTATCGATATATAATATATATACAGTATATTACAGTTTATATATATATATTTAAACTGTAATATATAGATATATAGATATATATATATTTAAACTGTAATATACTGTACATGGTTGCACAATAAACACATAATGAATGTCATTTGTAACACTTCCACTGTAAATGTGATTTGTCACTGTACGTTGTTTTGTTCAATAAGAAGATGCAGTTTTGTACGAATAACAATGTTTAAAATAAACTGCAGGGAAAAGAGGTGTACATGTCTGTTGGAGTAGTGGTGCTCGAAAATATTTGTTCTACATAAGGGGGGCAGTGCAGAAAAAGTTTGGAAACCAGATTAATGGACCAGACTGCAAAACCATAAAATAATATAAAATAAAATAAAATAAAATAAAATATACATGGAAAAAATCAAGAAACACAAACATTTATTTTATTGTATGTAAAGATAAATCATGCAGAGATTTTTTTTAGACATCAGTATAATGCATAGTGTCTTGTCATGTTAACTTTGTTATAGTGTATATAGTAGATTAATATACTGTGTATAGCATATTAAAAATCATGCACTCCTTATTATTGTGGGTCCCCAAGCAACAGCTTATACCAGTTCTAGCAAGACATGGCCCTGACCCTGATGTAAATCAAGACTCAGAAATCCTTCTACTTCCTAATGTACATGTCTATGTGGCTTTGAGACGTGGATAAAACCTGTTTTAAGCACCTTTGTTGCTCTGGATACGGAGAAGCAGTGAAGTATAATAACCATAGACAAAATGTGGGCAGTTCGGTGGATAGCACTGTTGTCTCACAGCGAGAAGGTCCTGAGTTCAGTCCCAGGTGGAGCCTCTGGGTCCTTTCTTTGTGAAGTTTGTCTGTCCTTCCCATGTCTTCGTGGGTTTACTCCGGTTACTCCGGTTTCCTCCATAAGACATGCATGATAGGTTAATTGGTATATCTAAAGTGCCGTGAGTGTGTGTGCCCTAAGATGGATTGGCACCCTGTCTAGGGTTGTTCCTTCCTTGTGCGCTATGCCACCGGTTAGGCACCGGCTCTACCACGACTCTGTCCAGAATCGAGGGGATAAGAAAATGAATGAATGAATAGACCAAGTGCATTTTGACAGGACTCATTAATACCTGCAACAAATGCGAGCTAATGTAATTCTTAGCATTTTGGTAGTTCCAACGGCTCTATGGTAAGAGCCAATTAATTAACAATTAATGAGGGTCTGGGTTCAAATCCCGGGTGGAGGTCGCAACATGAAGGTCGGGTGATACACCTACAGACCTTTACAGAAAATTTGACAATAATGTTCGGGAATTGAACACTAGGTGGCATTATTGTGCAATACCTAATTACAAAGGGACCCCAATACTATTTTTCTTTGGTTGGTATTTGTATATAAATATAAATAAAAATAAAAACAAATAAATAATTTGTTTAATGTTTAATACTACAATACGATTAATAGACTACTACATACATCTGAAAATGTAAATGCAAAAATTGCATCCTACTAATCATTAAAATCTAGTACTACAAACGTATTCCTTGACTTTAGGATTATAGTAATTAATTGTCTATTCACTGGCTGGTTCAACTCATCAGTCTATAAGAATATTTATAACTTTTTTTATTCCTTTTTATGGTCTAATTAGAAACAAACAAGACAATTCATATTTATCCCCACTCAGAAATGCCTGGTGGTTAAAAATAAAAAATGTATTAAAATATGCTGTATATACTAGACATTTTAAACCAATCAAAATGTACATAAACATTGCTTAAGTGTACTTTTAAAAATTTTATTTGTTTGAAGTTATGCGTGGACCTTCTACAGATACTCCCATGTCCTCCCACATTCCAAAGACATGTGTAACATCATCTGATGTCTCAAAAGTGTCCCAGTGTGAGAGAGTGAGTGAGTAAGTGTTTTTTGTGCATGTGCCCTGCAATGAACTGGTGTCTTGTCTAGGGTGTGTCCTTTGCTGACAGATAAGTCCCAGCCTCCCTGAATTGAATTAAGAAGGAAAATTAAGAAGGAAAATGAATGAATCATTATCATTTGTGGAATGGCCCTTGGCTTATTCAATCAGTTTAATTAAATGAAAATGAATAATTTCAAAGATGTTTTTTTTGCTCAAAAATATGTGGCAAACTACAATTTTACCAATTTTATGTGACTAAATTAATGTATAAAGTTCATTTTGATCCACTAAAATATATGAAGGCACCATAATGTAATATGTACAAATGATTATCCAAAATATTAAAATCGCCTGGCTAATAACAATGTTCAGATATATCTTATGCATCTATGCAACATCCACATGAGTGCCCAGACTCAGGGTTTTCCAGCACAGCATTACCTGGAGCCACACACTCCCTCAAACAGCTCGTTTTCTTCTCACAGTGCATCCTGGTACCATCACTGCCCCAGATACAGTGGGGGCAAAAAAGTATTTAGTCAGCCACTGATTGTGCAAGTTATTCTACTTAGAAAGATGAGAGAGGTCTGTAATTTTCATCATAGGTACACTTCAACTATGAGAGAGAAAATGAGAATTTTAAAAAATTTAATTGTAAATTATGGTTGAAAATAAGTATTTGGTCAATACCAAAAGTTCAACTCAATACTTTGTAACATAACCTTTGTTGGCAATGACAGAGGTCAAATGTTTCCTTTAAGTCTTCACCTGGTTTGTACACACTGTAGCTGGTATTTTGGCCCATTCCTCCATGCAGATCTCCTCTAGAGCAGTGATGTTTTGGGGCTGTTGCTGGGCTTCAACTCCCTCCACAAATTTTCGATGGGGTTGAGGTCTGGAGACTGGCTAGGCCACTCCAGGACCTTGAAATGCTTTTTACGGAGCCACTCCTTCGTTGCCCGTGCGGTGTGTTTGGGATCATTGTCATGCTGGAAGACCCAGCCATGTTCCATCTTCAATGCTCTCACTGATGGAAGGAGGTTATGGCTTAAAATCTTAAGATACATGGCCCCGTTCATTCTTCCCTTAACACAGATCAGATGTCCTGTCCTCTTTACAGAAAAACAGCCCCAAAGCACGATGTTTCCACCCCCATGCTTCACAGTAGGTATGGTGTTCTTGGGATGCAACTCAGCATTCTTCTTCCTCCAAACACGACGAGTTGAGTTTTTACCAAAATGTTCTATCTTGGTTTCATCTGACCACATGATATTCTCCCAATCCTCTTCTGCATCATCCATATGCTCTCTGGCAAACTTCAGATGGGCCTGGACATGTACTGGCGTTGTAGGATCTGAGTCCCTCTCGGCGTAGTGTGTTACTGAGGTAGCCTTTGTTACTTGTCCCAGATCTCTGCAGGTCATTCATCAGGTCCCTCCGTGTAGTTCTGGGATTTTTGCTCACTGTTTTCATCATCATTTGGCCCCACAGAATGAGATCTTGCGTGGGGCCCCAGATTGAGGGAGATTATCAATGGTCTTGTATGCCTTCCATTTTTTTACAATTGCTCCGACAGTTGATTTATTCACACCGACCTGCTTGCCTATTGTAGAGTCACTCTTCCTAGCCTGGTGCAGGTCTACAATTTTCTTCCTGGTGTCCTTCAACAGCTCTTTGGTCTTGGCCATGGTTGAGTTTGGAGTCTGACTGTTTGAGGCTGTGGACAGGTGTCTTTTATACAGATAACGAGGTCAAACAGGTGCCATTAATACAGGTAACGAGTGCAGGACAGAAAAGCTTCTTAAAGGAAAAGTTATAGGTCTGTGAGAGCCAGAAATCTTGCTTGTTTGTGGGTGACCAAATACTTATTTTCCACCATGATTTACAATTCAATTCTTTAAAAATCCTTCAATGTGATTTCCTGGATTTTTTTTCTCATTTTGTCTCTCATAGTTGAAGTGTACATATGATGAAAATTACAGAGCTCTCTCATCTTTCTAAGTAGGATACCTTGCACAATCAGTGGCTGACTAAATATTTTTTCCCCACTGTAGATGGTGCACATGTCCTCAACTGATTGTTTGTTTGATGTCACTATCAGCATCAGTGGCTAGTTCAGTGGCATACACAAGGTTACATCAAGACTAGTCATATATATATATACAATCAAGTCAATTTATCATAATCATGTAACCTAACGCGCATGGCATTGAACCCAGAACCTTCTTCCTTTGAGTTGGCCGTGCTACCCACTGAGCCACTCTGCTGCCTTCCTGATTGATGGAACAGAAAATGGGACTTATTGGACCAGATGATCTTCTTCCACTGCTCTAAGGTCCAGTTCTGTCACTCATGTGCCATTATCGGTGCTATCGACGCTGGACAGAGGTTAGCATGATGAGCACTCTGACCAGTCTGTGACTATTCACCCACATATTCAGCAGGGGGTGTTTAAAAGAAGGACAGCTCTAAAAATTATGTTTATTTGACTAAAATGCATTGACAGTAATTCGTATATTTTGGTTCCTTTTGTCTGAAAATCGTTTAATTCTGTTTTTTTGCCATGGTTAGCTAAAGATGATAATGCAAATTTGTATGATTTTTGCAACTGATAGTTGCAGTACACTGTAACCATTATGTACCCTCAGTGTCATGGATGTCTACCTCTTACCCTCAATAAAAACACATCCTGTTTCAATATTTGAGTTAGAATGGCTTTTTATAGAAATACTTTTACTTTAAGTACATTTAGTGGCACACACTATTTGTCAAAAGCTTTAGAAAATCTTCTTATGGCTCTTTACATAGTTTAACCTATCACTGTACTTTGAAAGCCCAGCATAGAACAAATAAACAACCTAATATATAACCCTGATATAAATGCTAAATACATTCGAGGCATTCTTTCTACTATGGAATTCAAATATTGTTCAGAAGGTTCTTCCCAACGAGTGGTTTGGTGGCACAGCAGTTGGAGCAATCACCTCACAGCTCCAGCAGCCCCGGTTTGATCCCAACCTTGGACTCTGCCTGTGTGGAGAGTTCATGCCCTTCTTGTGTCCATGTGGGTTCTCCAGGTGCTCTGGTTTGGTCAGGCCAACTTTTTTTCAATATTTCTCAATCTTATCAATGGCTTTCTTACTGCTGTCAAACCGGCAACTTGAAGTCTTTTTTTCACAGTTTAAATGGGAAACTTGTTTATTTCGACTGCATTAAGCTGTGCTTGAAGGTGATGTGCTATAATACTATGAATCTGCCATGGGTTTACTATGGTGCATTGCTAAAACCATGATAAAGCTACCATAGTAACCAATCACAGTTTTCTTTCTACCAAAAAACATGGTAAAATCATGGTTAATACTGGGAGCAAACTAGCCATGTTGTTAAGGAGATGTTTCAACCCAGTCGTCTAGCCATAATGATTTGTCTGCGGTTAAAGCCGGTCAGGTCATTTCTTCGGAACATTTCTCCCACATCCAACACATCAACTACAAGAACCAACTGTTCACTTACTATCTAATATATCCCTGGTTAATGTGCTGCTGTAATGAGATAATCAATATTATTTTATATGTTCTGTGTGTGGTTTTATGGTTTTGTCTGATTAGAGTATTTTTAAGATGTATTTATAATGTCTTTTAAATTGGTGCACTGAAATACTGCACGCGTACGTCACGCTATAAACATGTAGTTAAAGACGGAGTAATACGATGTTGTTTGTGTCTACTACGCATGCGTATGATCCTCATGACAGACACACCTTTTCTCCAATGACAGAAAGTGGAGCAGTTTGGAGCGGAGTACTCTTGTCATGCGCGCTATATTAGATACCTTGTTTCCACGCACACAGATTCGGTGCTATCAGGATCTGTCTTTCAGAAGCGTAGCTAAGGGTATAACTGCCGGTTATGAAGAGCTTTGATGAGGAATAACATACAGAGCATCCAGGAGGAACCGCACAGGCATGGATGCAGCTAACAGCATCCAGCATCCGAGACCGACGAAGATGAAGACGTTGATCTTCAGTTAGACGGTGCTGCCACTGCGTTTAGGATTCAGATTCAGATTCAAACCTTTGGCACATGTAGGTGATATTCTAACGCAGGGGCTGCATGATCTAAGCTATGCTTTTTGCAAATCCACAGACATCAGTTTGTATATAGGAGAAAGCCAGCATATGCAACACGTTGGGAACTGAGGCTGTCCGGACCTCCAGGTGTCATACAGCCTGATACAAGCTTGACTTCATTCAGTAAGTCTGTATCACCTTCTTTAAGCCAACTATTACAATGTAAATGGTTATTTTAGGTACTAAAAATCTTGCATGTGTGTGTAGAAACCAGAGGTGAGTTTATATCCTCACATTCACAATTTCTGGTCAGGGTTGAGAGCGCTTATCCCCAAAGAGCATGTGTAAAAATGCCCTGGACCGGACGCCAGCCCGTCACAGGGCTGGGTAAGGGTCGCTGTTGCAGCGGCGATGGATGATTTCCCCTACGGATCTCCCCTACATCAGTCACAGCCATTCTTGTCTGTGTGTGACACCTGAAGGCTTCACCAGGACTTGATACAAGAAGATATTTGTGCAGTCTTGTATAGGTTTGCCTAACAGAGGTATTCCATTTAAAACCATGGCTACTGGTCATTAATATAAACCACTGATTGGTAACACAATGAGGAAAAAATGCTTTTAAACAAGTTAGGATACACAGTGCATGGAAGGTTGTGAGTTCAAATCCTACACTGTCAAGATACTGTTGTTGGGTCCTTGAGGAAGACATTTACCCTTCAGCTGTTAAGCTCAACTGTAAGTAGCTTTGGATATGAGTATCTGTTATATGATTTAAAGCTGATACAGTACTAGTAATTCACACAGTAATGTAACTCTGCCATTCACTCTAGGGAGTCTCAAGTCACTGATAGGTTTGGTTTTTGTGGGGGTAGTGAGCTGCTGCTGATGTCCAGCTTGAGCAAATAGTTCAGTTTAATGTGATGTTTAACGTGAAGGTAGGACAACAAGTGACAGGTGCATAGAAGATTACATTGTTTTAAAGGAAGGAATTGTCTTTTCTCCTTTGTTTATAACATTAAAGCACCTTCACTGTGGTCTGTTGGTGTCACAGTGCCCATCCTTTGAAATTCACAATGAGCCATGTTGATCCTGTTGGATCTCATTTGTACTACGATGCTTTATGCAAAACAAGTATCAGGATTAGATTAAAAACCTGAGGAGCCATGTGTAAGTACACCCAAGATGTATTTGAATCAGATTTAATCAAGACTGGTCAACCTCAGTTTGTCAGTAGGTGTCATAAAAGTGTAAGAGGTCATAAAATTGTCAGTTTCTCTATCCAAGACACATCTAACCCTGTGGTCACACTAGAGAACAAGAAGACACTGAAGTGACTCAAGGTTTGTCTTTTGTGGGTGGAGAGAACTGCCGCTGTAATAGCTTGTGAGTGGCTCTGTCCAGCTTTGAAAGTAGTTTAATTTAATGTCCAGTGGAGGCCAAAAGTCTGAGACCACTACAGATTGCTTCTGTGAAGGTGAAGCACTAGCATATCATCAGCTATCTTGCAGAGGGCTGCAGTTTTTTCTCCAGCAGTCCCTGCTGGAGAGAAACAGGCCCATAACATAATGTTACCACTACCAAAATCTTCATACAGTGATGCTTAAAAGCTTGTGAACCCGTAAACATTTCTATATTTTGCATAAGCATGACATAAAACATCGGATTTTGAAATGAGTTTTAAAAGTTAAAGAAATTAGAACAAAATACTGTACTTGGTCATCTATTTATTGAGTAAAATAATGCAATATTACATATCTGTGAGTGGCAAAAGTATGTAAACCTCAAATATTAGTGGTTAATTTGAAGGTGAAATTAGACTTGTGTTTTCAATGAATGGAAATACAGTCAGGAAATACAGCTTTCGACCTTTTGTTTTTTTTGCTCTCTTTCCCGTTTCAGCAGCCATGGCTCATTGCAGCCAAGTGCTTATTTGCCTTTTCCTTCCCGGTTAATTTAGTTATATTACATTCAGTCCCTTCCTTTCCTTTGAGTCCGTGTGAGCAATCAACGCCACGGCCGGGGTTTGATCCCCAGTCACAGCCTGTGTTGCCAGTGAGGTTTTGGTTGTTTATTTAGTTTTATTTCTTTATTTACATCATTTTGGTTATTCCATCTGGAGCTAACTGCGATTGGGTCCTCAAATTCCTTATTCTATTGTTTTCACGGTTTGCCGTCCTTTTAATATTTCAAACCGTTACACTCATTTGGTAATGTTCATCATCATGAGAACACCGAACAACAGTGGTGTGCATGGCAGGGTTGCATGGAGAAAGCCACTGCTCTTGAAAAAGGACATTTGATAAGGAAGTTTTTTTGTTGAAATGAGAATTGTTATGTCTGGAGAAAGGAAAACACGGCATTCCAGAATAACAACCTAATCAAATCTGTGAAATGTGGTGTTGGTAATGTCATGGTTTGGGCTCATTTTGCTGTATTTGGGCTGGGAAAGCTTGCCATTATTGATGGAACAATGAATTCTGAATTATAACAGCAAATTCTAAAGAAAAATATCAGGACATTTGTCCGTGAGTCATGCAGCCAGTTAATGACCATAAGCACACAAGTCATTCTGTTAAATAAGAATAAAGTTAATGTTTTGGAATGGCCAAGTCAAAGTCCTGACCTTACTCCAATATATATGTTGTGGAAGGACCTGAAGCGAGCACTTCATGTGAGCAAAACCTCCACCATCCCAGATTTGAAGTTCTATTTTATGCTGAAATATGGTCTAAAATTCCCACAAGCCAATATGCAGGACTGGTTAACAGTTAGCAGAAAACTTTAGGACATGGGGGTCACATCAGATACTGAAAGGAAATGTTTATATACTTTTGCCATTCATAGACAGTAAAATTGGAACACAATCCTCAACAGATGAACGACAACGTAAAATAGTTTCGTCATTTAGCAGGTGCTCTTATCCAGAGAGACTTTGGTACAGTCTTACAATCCAAATGATTGTGGGTTAAGTGCCTTGCTCAGGGACCCAACAGTGGCAGTTTGGCAGAGGTGGGAATTGAATCCCTAACCTTTTGGTCCATACTTCATACATATATAGGTTAGTACTTTAACCGCTAGGTTACTAATTGCCCTCTTTTTAGCTACGTTTTAGGTCATATTTAAGCAGAAATATAGAAAATCCTAAAGGGTCACACATTTTTTAGCATCGCTGTAGTAGGCATTGTGTACTGTATTTTGGATGGTGTTCTGTGTTTGGTTTCCACTATATGGATGGCTTTTGGATTCCAAAAAAAAAGTTCAGTCTTGATTTCATCTGAAAATAAAATATTGTGTCACATAGCGTCAGAAGTGCAGACAAGATTCAGTGGGTCACTTTTAAGAAGGGGTTTATTTCTTGCCACCCTGCCATACTGGCCAGCTTTGGTTGTAACTTGTGTGTCCTGTGCAGAGACTACATTGCCACTGGCCTCTTAATAAATACCCTCCTGGCTCAGTCATCTAGTTTGGATGGGCGGCCCATTTTAGGCAAGGTCCTGGTCGTGCCATACACTTTCCACTTCTTAATAGCGCTCTGAATGTTACTCCAAGGGATAGTTAAAGTAAAACATATTTATATAGTCATTTTAACAACAGAACATTGCCTCAAATATTCCTGTCTTCCATAGCCCCTTATAAGCAAGGGATTGGCAAGGAATAGCAAGAACGGACTCACAAAATGTGATGAGGAACAACCAGGAAAGGACACGGACTCAAAAAGAGAACTGCTTGAGCAGTCTAGATGTTATATAAAGATTGGAAGGTGGTGGTTTTACCTGAGCTTATATGGTTAATCTAAATTGGTTGACCATTTATCCAAGCCAGGTATTTTACTAATTAAATTTTAGTAACTGATGAGAAATTTTAAAATGCTATTTTCAATTTTATGAGATATAATATAATAGAAGTGGGAAAAGTTAGATTAATTAATTTTATCAGAATGAAATGTTACAAAATGTAAGTATTTTTGACAGGGTATTATGATTTTTCATATACACTGTGTACCACATAAAATCGTACCCTAGTTGTATTTGAAGCATGTACAATTACATTGTTCAACTGCTTTAGAAGGTGGTCTGTGACACATAAAAGTGTAAATGCCAAAATCCTGCCAGGACACTTCTCCAATATTCACACCAGAGACTGATAAGTCACTAAAGTCAGTGAAGGATAGGTCACTCAAACTTTTATCTCCTGTGGGTGTAGAGTTCAGCTTTTGGTCTCTCTCTTGGACTCTACTAAAAAAGGTAACTGAAAATGTTTACTGCGTAATTGTACATTCTATCATTTTGTTATTTTTCTATAAATGATTCCCATATGATCTGCAAGAGCCAATAATTGGGATTTATCATTATTAATATTAGCATTAAATTAAATAGTCGCCAAATTTGCGGTTCTCGCATTTGCACAGGAAATAAATGGCTGCCTAAAGAAGAAGAGCATCTTCGAACCTTGAAGCAGCAGAAAACCACACCGGGTGCCAATCCTGTCAGCTAAGAACAGTCAACTGAGGCTACAATTCACATGAACTTACCAAAATTGGACAATAGAAGACTGGAAATAAGGACAACCTGGCCTGGCATATAAAGGATATTTTTTATATATATTATATATATATATATATATATATTATATATATATATATATATATATGATATATATTATATATATACCGAATATATATATATATATATATATATATAATATATCTATATATATATATACTATATATAATATATATATATAACCTATATATATATATATATATATATATATACCAATATATACATATATATATACACACAAAAAAAAATAATGCTCCCAGATAGAAATGTCGTCATTAGCAATGAATCCAGGCTGTGTTTTGGATCCAACGAAAGTTGTGTTAAAATGTAGAGGCCTCAATCACTTCAATCCTGCCTTTCACTTCAGTCCTGCTGGTGTGATGATCTGGGGAGCCATTGCATATGACAGTCGGTCACCCCTAGTGGTGATACAAGGGACACTAACAGCTCAGCGATTTGTGTAAGACATCCCACATGTGATGCCTCTCATGGCAGACCTTCCACCTGGCATTTTTCAGCAGGATAATGCTTATCCACACACAGCAAAGGTTTCCCAGGAATGTTGCCACCAGATTGCAACACTTCCAGTCGCCATATTTATCGCCAATCAAGCATTTATGGGACAAGCTGGGATGCCAGCTTTGGGAACCTACGAGTGTGCATGATCTACAGGTCCAGCTGCTACATCTGTGGAGAAATGTGCCACAGGATACCATACAGAACCTGTTTGCCTCCAATGTCTCTGACTGTATCTCATCTTGTAACCAGGCTAGAGGTGGCTAGATAGGTTACTACAGCCTCCTTTCAATTGTACAGTCTTTCCCAATAAACTTATCCTTTCACTCTAATATTGTAATCACTTACAAATATAATCATTACATTCAAATGTTGTTGAAATAAGTGTCCTTGAATTCCAACAACTCCTTCTTGGGGGAGGTTTTCTTTTTTGCAAATATAATTTATATGCAAATGTCAGTTCCGTTGAAATGTCAGAATGGCAGCTTACCACAGGCAAATCTGCCAGTGTAAAAGCAGGTTGTTAAAATCTTATTCACTTATATACTTAGAATAGTTAAGTAATTCAACAAGCTGTCAAAAATCTAAAATCTCAATCAATTAATAATACAACAGCATACATCAATATGAGGTGGCAGAGTGGCTCTGCAGGGTGAGGAGTTTGACTATTACCACCCAATCTAGTATTAATATAATTTGTTATTAATGTCATTGAAATTATTTATTAGTAAAAATGGTTGTGATGGAGTAATAAAATCCCAGAGTTCTAGTTTGGCCCATAAAAACACATTTTGAAGCTTAATTACTGAGTGATACTGTGATTGAGTGTGTATTTCTGAAAGTTCAGTTTATTATGGTGTGTCATTGCTTATAAATGAAATGTTTTTTTTGACTGTACAGCAGTGTCTTACAGTCAGTATTCAGCTGAATGCTTAATTATGTTTCAGTCAATGGTATATTAAGGATTTTCCATTACAGGAAACTAATGATAATGGATATAGAGGTCATAAAAACATGGCAACAGTACACCAGCTGTTTCATCACTAATTGATTTAAGGTTCTCCAGCCTTGTGATGCTTTGCATGAAAATGTGCACAAAATTTGCCTGAAACCAAAAAGTGGAATTTTGAACACACCAAAAAAGTTAAAGTATTAATTTGCATTTTTATATTTCTTCAATGACGTGTTAAAATCTTTTTTTTTTTTTTTGATAACTCGCATTATGTAGAAAAATTTTAGTGCTCAGTTATTGTTCTTTCTTACTCAGGAGACCTAATGGTGCTTCTTTATGTCTCATTTATGTGTCTACTTTGTAACAGATGTTTCAGCTATAATTTCTTAAGAGAAGTAGGATAGAGACAATAAGGAGCTATAAATACATTTGAGATTGAAGGAACCAAACATGACCTTTGAATAAGAATCTTGAGAAATACATTGGTTGCAACTCCAGCCTGGGATTTGAAGGACAAGGCAGGGGGATGATCCACTGACTGATCTAACCTCTGTTAAACACAGGGAATTGTGTCTGCACCCAAGAGGTGAGGTCACTGGAATCTTTTAGCTCAAAAGAAAATCCTGAGGAACAGGAAACAGACTGTAAATCAGCTCAGCGTTCTTTTCTGAGCGCGAGGGGAACGTTTATCCAGCGTTCGAGAAGGAGGAAGAGGGGTGACGGCACGAGGGAGAGAAGGTGTGGCGAGCCTCGCAACAGCGAGCGAGCCCAAAAAACACAGCAGAGGAAGTCCGGCGTTAGTGAGCGCTAGAGAAGCTTTCTCTACACTGATTTCTAAGCCCTAACGTACCGGACAGCCTCCCAACTGGCCCGACTGGCGATCTAAAAATCGGCAGTCTACTTTTGTCCCTAACCCAAAAAACAGCGCTCAAAACCATGGAAAAATAGCCGTGTGAGGGGTGGTAGCGATAGCGAAGATGCGACACCTGTGTGAGACCAAAGGTGTGCTTACATAGGCCCACCAACAGGTGTCGCCACTTACACGCATGGCGCCAAATAGGGCTGGTGCATGCGCGATCTCACTGTACGTGATCACGCCGCCATATTGAGTCTGTGGGACTGTGGTAGCCTAGCGGTTAAGGTACTGGACTATGGACCAGAGGGTCCAGGGTTCAAATCCCACCTCTGCCAAGCTGCCACTGTTGGGTCCTTGAGCAAGGCCCTTAACCCACAATTGCTTGGATTGTAAGACTGTACCAATTGTAAGTCGCTCTGGATAAGGGCGTCTGCTAAATGCTGTAAATGTAAATGTAAATGTAAATGTAAATGTAAATGAGTCAACGCTGGCCTCTAGCGGCCGAAGCGTGACTCTTAATAATTAGATTTTAATATTTAAATTTTATTAAAATTACTTTTAACGTGTTTGATTTTGACAGTTGATGTCTATTTAACAGTTACAGCTACCTCTTCTCTTTCCAGTTACCAGATTTTCTTACACTCGCACATATCCCCGACCCCGCCTTGCACGGCTGATGATCTCATTTGCTGG
The DNA here is from genome assembly GCA_025084515.1 of Ancistrus triradiatus. Taxonomy (NCBI): domain Eukaryota; kingdom Metazoa; phylum Chordata; class Actinopteri; order Siluriformes; family Loricariidae; genus Ancistrus; species Ancistrus triradiatus. Next base: position 85,052 of record JAJAGP010000231.1, read on the forward strand.
CCTGTTGATTCCTTTCACCTGTCTACCACTTCCTTAATCACATACTCGGCTATCTAAGGCCCTTGTTTGAGCCGAGTGGGGTGAAGCCACATCATAGTTTCTTTGTTTGCTGAGTTCAACCCTTTGTTCCTATGTCTCCTCTCTCCTAGTTTCACCTTTTTAAAATCAAAAATCTGTCTGTTTGCCCTTTTGAATATTCACCAAAGATATTTGGCCTAAACTGCTCAAAAACAGCGCTATAGTATTTTGACCAAAAATTACCTTGGCAGAAATGTTTGTGCACCTCTAGGGTGGAGAGTTTGCTTGTAATTTAAATTATATTAAGATGTATTTCATAAAAGATCAAAACATAGTTTACATTCATGGTGTGCTGATCATGGCAGGAACAGGATATAGACTGCTGTTGTGAATACGTTTGCAAGAACGTCAGCTGAAACTCTGAGCTTTGATATTGGTATTGTATCGAAAATGGAAGTGCAGAATCTGTGCCACCTATGAGGTATTTACTCTTATTACAGTAGATCACAGGTGCAGTAAAACTGTAGAATGACCTTTCAGGACAGAACTTCAGATACCCTTTTCAGACATGATGTTGTGTGATGTGGGGATCAATACAAAGCCTTTTAAGCGTCAGAGTGTTCAGGAAACATCTTCTGTCTGACAGGGGTAGTGATAGAACTAGGCTGGATTTTCTCTGATATAGTAACTTATTTACAATGACCTTGATGTGTGTTGCTTATTTTTACACTTGTAACTGTTGGTTCTATCAAAACGTTTCACTTCTTTTGAAGCATAGACATATCATAGGAAATTTGAAGTGTACCTAGATCTTCTGAAGAAAAAAATCTTCATATTAAGGGGGATTTGTGATTGCTATACAGGTTTCTGGTAGTTGCTCATGTGCTCAGTGAATGGTGACGGTCCATCCATGCAGATGGCTGCTTTAATAACTCTGCTTTTCCAGCCGGGATTCAGGAGTACAGCTCTGGCCTATGGCGTGGCTCGTGGCATCACTGCCGTATTACAGCACAGAGCATCGAAGCAGATGGTCGGTAAAACAGTCACGTTCAAAATTAGGGCTTAGTGTGAGACACGGAGGCTTGCTTAAGGTGTCTTAGTGTTGTTCTAGTGGTAAACATGATGTTGTTGCATTGGTCCAGGAGGTGTTATGTTATTAACATGTGATTACTGAGATAGCCAAGCTTCTCTGTTTTTAGATATAGAGAATAAGACAGTTGAGGTGAGCACAAAACGAATTAGAGAAATGGACAAATATTTGATTAATCTTCAAGGATACAGGGTTATGGCCTAAAATGCACATTGGTACAGGTTCAGCCATGCAGGTTTCGTAGTCTGTTTCTAATGCCCTCTGTCTACTCATTTAGTATAAAAACCTTTTGCTGAAGGTCAGTTTGTATGATGCATCCATTTCAGCGAAGTCATGCCCAGGTAGATAAGGATGACATCATTTTGGCTCTGCAACCTTGAGAATATAAGTGTCATGAGAAGGAGGGCTTTATGTAAGTTGTGGCATGAATGAGTGTGGAGAATGTAAAATCAGAATAAAAGGCAATTTACTGGAATGGGACATTTAAAAAAAAAATCATGACAAATTTCTCAGCTACAAAAATAACTAGCTCAGTCTGCTACAGTCCATGTCACGTGACTCATGATCACCCACAATCATCTCATAATAAAGAAAATAGAAGGATGAACATCCAGTGTTTGCACTGCTTGAAGAAAGAGCAATGTTTCTTTTTTTAAATATTTCACTACCTCAAGTTTTATTTTGTGAACTGCCATAGAGTTGCTCAATAGTGCCTGCTTGAAATAAACAGCTTGTAACTAATACTTACAGTGATGTGCAAAAGTCTTAATCCACCATTAGATTTGCTGTTTCATCCAATAATTTATTTGATTTATTTACCGTATTTTTCGGGCTATAAGGCGCAATATCAACGATCGGCTGCTAACGGATCTATTTTCATAGCGCACCGGGTTATAAGGCGCACTAAATGAAACAAAACTCTTAAGTTCCGTCGGAAGCTCAGTTTGGTCTTTACCTGGCGCAGGGCGTCTTCTTGCTTCCTCCACTTCCGTATCATTGATTTGTTAATGCTGAATTCTCTCGCAGCTGCTCTATGTCCATGTTGTACTGCGTGACTGATAGCGTTGTGTTTGAAATCCGCTTCGAAAATAAATGAATGAATGCACGTACCCTAATGCTGAAGCACATACCGTATTACTCCGCTATGCTGCGCACTACGGTGGCCGTAAGCTTCGTAACCTACCAAGGCCGTGTTAAAACATTTTGACAGATTTATGAGTGCCGTGTACCATCTACAATCGGTTCTAGGTCAGAAAGCACAACCAGAATTAATTCATATATTAGACGCACAGCATTTTAAGGCGCACTGTCGATTTTTGAGAAAATTAAAGGATTTTAAGTGTGCCTTATGGTCCGAAAAATACGGTATATACTTTTTCCCACTGATCTTCATTCCAATATTTGTGAGCTTTAGAATATCTTAGACTTTTCAGCCTTGTTCCCCTTTCCGAAAAGTGGTTTCTTGGCTGCTACCCTTCCTAAAAGACCATTCCTGATCAGTCTTCTTTGGACTGTGGAAGGGTCAACTTGGATGCTGCTATTGCTCAAGTGTAAGCGGAGGGCACACTATACTTACCACTGTGGCCTATAAAAGCTGTTTTTTCAGATTTGATTCTGTTTTCTAATACTGAATACACATTTCCTGTATTTTCTGATTGGATATTAATAAAGAGACTGATAAAAAATTATATATGGTCATTATATTGATTGCTAAAACAATTGTATATTTAATCTAATGATGGCCTAAAACCTTTGCACAGTACTGTACATCTAGCAGACATCATTATCCAGTGTGGCTTAGTATTAAGCTGAGCAGTTGAAGTTTAAGAGCCTTGCTCAAGGGCCAAACAGTGACAACATGGCTGGGAGCTGGGATTTACACTCCTGACTTTTTGATTAATAGTCCAGAGCCTTATCCACTGAACCATCCCTGTCCACTGGCTATGTTGCAAGCACATGACCAGCAGGAATGGCTTTGCCAGCATGGCAAACAGGGCTTAAAATTAGCACCTGACCACCTGCCAAGGTATGGTATTAGTGGGTATCTTAATTGGTTACTGGTGGGTAACCATAGCATGCAGCCCACAGAAACAAAACAAAAAAAAAATAGAGTATGTACTATGTATTACACTCTATATGTATGGCTTGTGGTGTGTTTACTTGGTATGAGTTTTTTTTACAACACAGCCGGTTTACATCATTGCTGAATATACATATAAGTTGTAATGAAATGAACAATTTAGTATTTAATTTAGCAGAATTAAAAGTATACATGTAACCATTCAGTAGTAAGCTGTTTGAGCCGATAGCACAAGTAAAATTTTGAACTGATTCATTTGTCAAGATACATTTTGGGTGTTGGTGATTAGTGATGATAATATTGACTGGTTACTAACTGGTCATGTGGGTGTTGGGCTATGAAATTAATTTCAAGCGCTGATGCTCAGCATAAGTGAGTGTGGACCAGCCTGGAATGTGCTGATCTTAGCTTCTTTTTCAGTGGTGTTGAATGAGCTAGGACTTGATGCATTTGAATATCATATTAATTCAGTGTGATCTTTTCAGGAAGAAGACACCGTGTCAGGTCTGATATCAGATACTTTTTTGTGCTTTCCTTGTTCTAGTGGGATGACGGCGTCCTTTGTGTTCTGCTGCATTGCCTCTCTCGCCGTGTCTGATCTCACTCTAGCCTCCTGACATCTGTAAGGCTCATGCGGCGCTTCATCTACTGCAAGGTGGTGCTTACCACCTCGCTGGTCTGGGTGCTGGTGGATGTCTTCCTGCTGCTCTACTTCAGCGAGTGTAACAAATGTGATAACCGGAAGGATCGCTCACTCCTGCCTGCTCTCAGAGGTGAGGCCAAATCTCACAGCTCTGCTGCTTATCTCTACAGGGTTCAATGTTGTAGTATGAAAAGATGAAACAATAAGTGGAATGGAGTGGTAGCTGTACTGTTTGGCCATGAAGCTAAAAACGCTGGCTGCATTGATATGCAAATGTATGTTCACTATTGTTCATTACTGTATGTTCAGATTCATGGATGTTCCTGGGAAAGATGTAACCTTGAAGGCAGCATATGTTGCTCCAAAATATCATGTACTTTACTGCATTAATGCTGCCATCACAGAAGGGACAATAACCTTTGCAAAGGGCACTGACACAGCCCCATCCTGATGGTCCATCCTAGATGCCTCTGAGCCCATTGAAGTTGACACCCCTTCTGGTCATGGTTAACATACAGCTACTTTTTTCCCCATGTTTTCAGTGCCACTTGTGAATGTAACTCTGTATTGTAGTGTTTGATAAATGTTTGCTAAAGTAATCCTTATACAAGCTATTGATGAATGATGGTTCTTGATGCAGTGCTATCTGAGGGATCAGAGATCACAGGAGTTCATCTTGGGCTTGCACCCTTGCCCGTTTTGGACTCAAATGCCTCCATATTTCTTGAATCATACTATTCATACTAATCACACTATTATGCACTGTGGAGAAAAATATACAAATCCCTTCCATTCTTTCTGAGGAAGTGTGGTTTTAAACATTTCAATAATTTTCTGACACTTTTGTTGACAATATGGAGATCTTCAGCCCATCTTTGCTTCTCAATGACGTAGATACTGCTTTTGTACCAGTTCATGATTATAATCACCTGTTGACATTTCCTGTTTGAAATCTTATCATAATTCTGGATGCTTGGAATGTGTTGCAAGCCTGAAATGCAGGGATGGATGTTTATTAACCAATGAAATGAAGTTGACAAGAAGAAACATGAAATATCTCGGCTTCATACTATTAGGAACCATGCAGGTACTGGCAGTGTGTTAAACGTGCTGGGATTGGGATGGCAATCCCTAGCACACATGCACTGACTAGAACTGGTGATTGATTACACCTGACTAGAGACATCTGCTCGTTCAGGTATTTAAAGCCGTTTGAGAGCGGTGTCTTTTGTTGGACCCTTGAAATTTACTTTGTCTTTGACATTGACTTCACTTTGACTGACTGCCATTGGTATGTTGTAGCGCTTCAGCGCGAGGTATTTAGCACACCTTTGGCATCCTGTAGCGCTGTGGCATGAGGTATTTGCATGGGGATGCTGGTAAGGCTATGTCTGATGTAATAGGGTTTGTTAGGGTCCGGTTCTGGTGCGATTGACTCTTTACTTTGCCACTCTATGAGTGTCGTTCCCTGCCTAATGACATCAGCTCGCCAATGCGACGCGAGCATCCGCTCTGATCTACTGAGAATTCAGTGATTATATCTATTCAGTGTTGCTTTTGTTTTCTGTTTGCTGTGTCGCAAGCGCTGTGTTTTTTATCAGTGTTTTTGTCTTCACATTTACATTTCCATTTACAGACACCCTTATCTAGAGTGGCTTACAATTGATACAACTCAGTCCAAGCAATTGTGGCCAAGCAAAAGTTAAGGGCCTTCTGGCGGGATTTGAACCCTGGACCTTCTGGTCCAAAGTCCATTACCTTAGCCGCTAGGCTACCACAACCTTTTTGCCACTTTTATTAGCGTTTATATTCGCCAATTAACCCAGCGTGTTTTCGGCATCTCGTTTTTTCTGCTGTTTAAGTGTTCCGCCTTTGTTTGAGTTCGTCTCCGAACGTCTTTTTAGTTTGCTGTTTAAAAGCCACTTCCTAGCTTCACCAAGCTTCTCAGTAGCTCATTTGGGAGGGAGTTCAGCTCCCACTAGAACGATACATATATGTACAGTCAACTTGAACTTTGTGAACCCTTTAGAATTTCCTATATTTATGCATAAATATGACCTAAAACATCATCACATTTTCCCACAAGTCCTAAAAGTAGATAAAGAGAACCCAGTTAAACAAATGAGACAAAAATATTATACTTGGTCATTTATTTATTGAGGAAAATAATCCAATATCACATATTAATGAGTGGCAAAATTATGTGAACCTCTAGGATTAGCAGTTAATTTGAAGGTGAAATTAGAGTCGGGTGGTTTTAATCAATGGGATGACAATCAGGTGTGAGTGGGCACCCTGTTTTGTTTAAAGAACAGGGATCTATCAAAGTCTGCTCATAGCAACACGTTTGTGGAATTGTATCGTGGTACGAACAAAGGTGTTTTTGAAAAAGAGTTTTTGAGAAAGGTTACAATGCCATCTCTAAAGAGTTTGGACTCCACCAATCCACAGTCAGACAGATTGTGTACAAATGTAAGAAATTCAAGACCATTGTTACCCTCCCCAGGAGTGGTCGACCAACAAAGGTCACTCCAAGAGCAAGGGGTGTAATAATTGGCGAGGTCACAAAGGACCCCAGGGTAACTTCTAAGGAACTGAAGGCCTCTCTCACATTGGCTAATGGTAATGAGTCCACCATCAGAAGAACACTGAACAATGGTGTGCATGGCAGGGTTGCCAGGAGAAAGCCACTGCTCTCCAAAAAGAACATTGCTGCTCGTCTGCAGTTTGCTAAAGATCACGTGGACAAGCCAGAAAGCTATTGGAAGACTGTTTTATGGACGGATGACACCAAAATAGAACTTTTTGGTTTAAAAGGTAAGAGTTATGTTTGGAGAAAGGAAAACACTGCATTCCAGCATAAGAACCTTATCCCATCTGTGAAACATGGTGGTGGTAGTATCATGGTTTGGGCCTGTTTTGCTGCATCTGGGCCAGGACGGCTTGCTGTCATTGATGGAACAATGAATTCTGAATGATATCAGAGAATTCTAAAGGAAAATATCAGGACATCTGTTCATGAACTGAATCTCTAGCGAAGGTGGGTCATGCAGCAAGACAACGACCCTAAGCACACAAGTCGTTCTACCATAGAATGGATAAGGTAGAATAAAGTTAATGTTTCGGAATGGCCATGTCAAATTCCTGACCTTAAACCAACAGAACTGATGTGCAAGGACCTGAAGCGAGCAGTTAATATGAGGAAACCCACCAACATCCCAGAGTTGAAGCTGTTCTGTATGGAGGAATGGGCTTTACTTTTGCCACTCACTAGTATGTAATTTTCCTCAATAAATAAATGACCAAGTATAATATTTTTGTCTCATTTGTTTAACTGGGTTCTCTTTATCTACGTTTAGGACTTGTGTGAAAATCTGATGATGTTTTAGGTCATATTTATGCAGAAATATAGGGTTCACAAATTTTCAAGCACCACTGTGTGTGTATATATATATGGTGTGTGTGTGTGTGTGTGTGTGCGTGCGTGTGTGTGTGTGTGTGTGTGTACACATACATACATACACACACATATATTCCCAATCACATGTGTATGCATGTGCATATATGTATTTTCATTTTGATAAAGACCTGTTCTACAAAGCACTTTTTATTTGATGTGCAATTTGAACATGACACCATTGTGTTGCCTTTGTGGTGTATGTAGAAAATCAGTGCTTAAATTTCAAAGCATCGCTGGAGAGGTTGGTCTCACATCCACTCAATCAGTGACATATAGGTTCATCCTCACTTCAGCATCACCAGTTTGTCCACTTGGGTGCAGAACTATACAGTGATGGAAGTGGCTCAGTAGTTAAGGCTCTTCAATTGCAAATTGATCTGGGTAAGGATGTTTTCTAATTGCCTCAAATGTAAAATTGCTATTACTGCTCATTTATATCAGTAATAACCAACAATCTTTATTATTGCACTTAATTAGTCAAGTAACACATCATACAATTTGGTTACTTTGCACTAAATACAGTTTTCAGCACAGGTCATTCTGTGTTGAATTCTGAGCAATCAAGACAAAAGACTGGACAAAGGCATTATACGACTTTGTCCAGTGGGATAACTAATTAATTAGAGTTTTCCAACACTGACAGTCCACAACAAACAGAGACAAGAAGCTTTTCTTAACTTCTTAAATACAAGTCCAGAAGATTTTCGGTAGTAAGATTACTAATTGGTAACAGAATTATGCATTGCTTGGACGATTTCATGTCAAATACACATGTACAAATATTGAGACGTCTCTTGTCCTTCAGGTTTAAAACATTTGCCCTCTCATGAATATAAAAGTCTCTTGGAATGTCTCCTTGGCAACATGACTTGAATTGATAGCTTAGCTAATGGACTTTGCATTGATGAATGAGTCTGTCTGCTGCCAGGTCTTTGGTGTATAATCCCCAACATCATTGCTTCCTTGTCCTTACTTGGATGTTGTCCCTAGTAAATAGGTTTATGACTTGTGTGTTAAGCAGCTTTTCTGGTTCAAATAAGGGACGGTCACAACTGCTTAGGGAAAGAGCTGTTTTTCTCATCTAAGTACTGATGCTAAGGTTTTGTTGCTTGATAGAATTGAAGTGAATACATAAACCCTGAAGCAAGGTCAGATAAGAACCAAGAAAAGGATGTTTCTGTTAGTGTGCTTCAGCATTTAAAATGATCAGGAAAGCTGTTCAGGCATTAAAGTGGCAATTGAGGTTTAAGCAGATATTGTGCCAAGAAGAGCAGGGCTTAGAGCTGTGACAGTCTGGTAGCTCTTTGGTTTTCCTCTCTTACTAGGTTGTGCCAGGTGGAAGATTTTGTCTTATTTAGGTCATGTTTTGGGGAATAGTCACTGGTGGATCGAAATACAACATGAACTATGAGGATCTCTTAGTTTTATGTGGTGAGTTTTAATGAGGGAGTATAGAGATTTGTATGACCCCTTCATTCATTCGTGTGCAAGACAGGATGCCAGTCCATCTCAGGGCACATTCACATACACAAACACACACCCACTCACTCACACTGGGACAATTATAGACACCAACTGTCCTTCCGAATGTCTTTGGAATGTGGGAGGATATCGGAGTACACAGAGAAAACCCTTGTAGACATAGGAATAAATGCAAACTCCACATAGGTGGAGTCCAGTCCAGCAATCAAGCCTGCAATCTCTGACTGTCTGCAGTAAGTATAGGTGTAGGTACAGTGGTACTTGAAGGTTTGTGAACCCTTTAGAACTTTCTATATTTCTGCATAAATATGACCTAGAACATAATCAGATTTTCACACAAGTCCTAAAAGTAGATAAAGAGAACCCAGTTAAACAATTGAGACACAATATTATACTAGGTCAATTATGTACTGAGAAAAGTTTTACATAGTACAAAATTACATATTAGTGAGTGGCAAAAGTATGTGAACCTTTGCTTTCAGTATCTGGTGTGACCCCCCCTGTGCAGCAATAACTGCAACTAAACGTTTCCTGTAACTGTTGATCAGTCCTGAACACCGGCTTGGAGGAATTTTGCCCATTCCTCCATACAGAACAGCTTCAACTTGTTGGTGGGTTTCCTCACATTAACTGCTCGCTTCAGGTCCTTCCACAACATTGCTATTGGATTAACATCAGGACTTTGACTTGGCCATTCCAAAACACGAACTTTATTCTTCTTTAACCATTCTTTGGTAGAACAACTTGTGTGCTTAGGGTCGTTGTCTTGCTGCATGACCCACCTTCTCTTGAGATTCAGTTCATGGACAGATGTCTTGACATTTTCCTTTAGAATTCTCTGATATAATTCAGAATGCATTGTTCCATCAATGATGTCAAGCCGTCCTGGCCCAGATGCAGCAAAACAGCCATGATACTACCACCACCATGTTCCACAGATGGGATAAGGTTCTTATGCTGGAATGCAGTGTTTTCCTTTCTCCAAACAAATGCTATTCTTTTAAACCAAAAAGTTTTATTTTGGTCTCATCCGTCCACAAAATATTTTTCCAATAGCTTTCTGGCTTGTCCATGTGATTTTTACTGGACAACTGCAGACGAGCAGCAATGTTCTTAAAAAGTCTTTTGATGTCTTAGCTCTTAGGAATGTTTTAATGTTTTTTTATTTTTCCTTATGTAAAGCACTTGGAATTGCCACTGTGTATGAAAGGGGTGCTATACAAAAATAAACTTTGCCTTGCCCCTTGCCTTTGCCTTGGGCCTTCTTTGGTGGAGAGTTGGTGGCTTTCTCCTTGCAACTCTGCGATGCAGAAGATAAAGATTGTTTTTCAGTGTTCTTCTGATGGTGGACTGCATGAAACATTAAACATTAGCCCCAGTTGTTGTGAGAGAGGCCTTCAGTTGCTTAGGAAGTTACCCTGGGGTCCTTTTGTGACCTCTCCAACTATTTACAACGCCTTGCTCCTTGGAGTGATCTTTGTTGTGTCCGGTCGGCCACTCCTGGGGGAGGGTTAACAATGGTCTTGAAAATTTCTTCCATTTGTAACAAAGAGGCGACAATCTTGAAAAAAGAAAAAAGGGGGTGGGGGGGGGGGGGGGGAACTCACAACAATAAATACATGGGATTAAAAAAAATAGTGGAGTCCAACCAGTCTATGTGGTAGAGATAAAAGTGTTGTGGTAACTTGGTTGTGCCAGAACGGGGCGAATGCGGAAATGAGCATCAACAACCTTTTTTTGAAGGACTACAAAGGGGAGCCAGAAAATCTCCTTTGTTCGTGCCATGGATACACTTCCACAAGTCGTGTCTGAAGAAGGGGGCAGGAAGCAGACTTTGATAGATGTCCCTGTTCTTTAAATAAAAAACAGGGTTGCCCACTTCACACCTGATTGTCATCCTACTGATTGAAAACTCCTGACCTACTCAAATTTCAACCTTCAAATTAAACCTGCTAATCCTAAGAGGTTTTCACATACTTTTTGCCACTCCACTTAATATGTAATATTGGATCCATTTTCCCATCAATAAATAAATGGGACCAAGTATAATATTTTTGTCTCATTTGTTTAACTGGGTTCCCTTTATCTACTTTTAGGACTGGTGTGAAAATCTGATGATGTTTTAGGTCATATTTATGCAGAAATATAGAAAATTCTAAAGGGTTCACAAACTTTCAAACACCACTGTATTATCACAGGAGTATGTTTGTGCTATCTTTGTGAATGTACACTAAATACATGACTATCCTTGCCTTTGGTGATCTGAGGCCTCACTTTTCGGCCTGGGCACGCTTGGTGCTATTGCGCATGCGCCAGCACTCATTTAGCTCTGATTGCATGATCAGCGACACCTGCTGGCCCGAGTATTTAAGAGCACGCTCAAACTCAGTTGCATGAGGCAGATGCCTGTGAGACCTCACCCATTTTAAACGTCCCCACGTACGGTTTAGCGATAATGTTAGACTACGATTTTGTAGAGTCGTAGTTAGGGTACGGTCAGGAGGCCAGAGGTGATGTCAGGGTTTAGTTTGTTAGCGTAGGGACAGATCCTCCCCGTCGCCCATATACCGGTTGCCTGCCCCTTCGGGCTAATTTAAGCAACCCTCCTTTTCTGCGCTCTTATTGCGAGGAACGCTGCACTGCTTTTTTCAGCCTCGCCCTTCTTCGTCCATGTCACGCTGCCGAAGCGGTCCTGTGACAAGCATCGCACGGCTCAAATTTGCATTTGGAATCCAGCATCTGTGAGAACACAACCTTCGCTGAAGGCACGTGGGAATATAAAACAGTGGCATTTAAATCCATCATTAAACAATCTCAAACTACAGTCTGCGTTTAGGTCTAAAATGATTTGTTTTAATTACAGACATTTGAAATAAAGACTAAATCTAATGATAGATTTAAATGCCACTTATTTATACTCCAACACGCTTTCAGCGGAGGTTCTCACAGATGCTGGATTACAAACGCAAATGAATACAATTACAGCATTTGAAATGCTGACAATCGAGCTATAAGAAAAAAAGGGGCAATGTCTGAAATTTCAACAACATTAAAAGAACTTAAAAAAAAAGTACTTTTGCATTGGAGTTCAGTTACTCTATCTATCTATCTATCTATCTATCCATCTATATATACAAACAAACATTTACCTGGTTTTCTTGTGCCAGGCTCATTATCTGAATCAGTGTCTCCCTCTTTTTCACTCACCGCGCCACTTAAGAGGGATTCCCCAGTTACATTTAGACTCTGCCTGTGCAAAGCAACTTGTTTATTTGCATCGATTTTTAGGTCTGACCACTGTTTTATTCTGCAACAGTGCGGATTCAGGAATTAACACTACATGTTGCCACTCAACAAACTTGCGTTTGTTGGTAATGACACTACACAACATCACATTTTTTCTTGCCTCGATCACTGAAACAAGAACTTCCACCTCTCAATCGTTAAATTTTCTTGTCTTTTTCTTTCTTTTCTTTCATTGTCACCACTATCTCAATCAGTACTGATTGGGAAATGCTCTATTTAAGTATTCATGAGGTAATTTGCATGGACCATATACAGATAAGTGTGGGCAGTAAGGAGGAACATGAGACTCATTCACCTACGCACATTTTGAAGAAGATTGTGATTTATAAAGAGGAAAAGTCATACAGGTGTGCATACGCACACTTTCACTCCAGAATCCATGCAGAGTTTTAGAAATGAGGGCCCTGGTGATTACACTTAAATAAAGAGGTTTAGAGCAGGATTAGAACAAAGTAGTTCTGGATGGTAATTTTGAAGCCATTGGCTAAAATGCTGTTCAAAGTATGTAATGAACAAAATTATACTACTAATAATATCGTGTAATGTGTAATGTATCGTGTAATGTACGTAATGTAAAACATGACTATGGTGTAACAACATGTGGTGCAATACTTCTAAAAGAATAATATGAGTAATAGTAGAAATCATATTTCAGTCTGTTGAAAGCCAACTGTTTTTTTCACTGACAATTGCAGAGATAAGAAATCAAATCATGCAGGGCTATGGTACAGTATACAACACGATGTACAATGCAGTATATAGAATAACATGTGTAATGATGCTTGTAGTTGCCAAAGTGCACACATTACAATACTGTAAGTACAGAGGAAAAGTTGGAACACACACAGTTACACCCATATTCATATTCACATTACATTCATATTCATACCTGTAAATACTGGGCATTACAAAAGTACTAGGAACCCACTCACAAATTCTGTATGTTCTGGTGCTAGGAATCAAATGTGACTCTATAACCGACAGACAGACCTAACTACTGACGGCTGTGAAGTTAAATTTGGTTCCTGGCACCATAGAACCGCAGAATTGGTTTCTTAGACCAAGTGTCCAGAAGTTATAAGTTATAGAATCCCTGGCGCATTTGGTAATGAACATAATTGTCCTGCAGATTCAGTATTTATATAGGGTCTATATGAATTTTCTATTTTAATTGGAATATGCAGGTATGTGCTGTTTAGTGTCCGCATTACGTTCTGCAAAACTGAAACGGAAATTGACCAGACATTACCATCATCATATAGTAATTTAGATACTTATATGTTGTACAGTGGTATCTCGGTTCTCGACCACCTCAGAACTCGTCTAAATCGGTTTTCGACACATTTTGACTAGAAAACGTTATTCGCCGTACTTGCTTAAACTTGTATCAGTCAAACCGTGCGACTCATTTCACCCGAAACTCGATTCACGATTCAGTACTCAGTGATTCAGTGATTCACAATCACAATAGCTCTCGCTCAGAGCTCGTTTTTTTTTTTTAAATCTACAGTACTGTATACTTAGTGCAAGTAAGTTTCCATGGGTCCTACAAAGGTTTGTTTTTAAGAGCAAAACAAGAATGGATTGCTCCAGAACACAGAGCAAGTGTTTTTCACTTTCAGTCCATTACTCACTAAATTACATGAGATTTTTCAACACTTTATTACAAAATAAGCTTCATGTTAATGATTTTGGCCAACTGTAGGTTAATGCGTATCATTATTTATCATGAGGAGGAATCTCCATCTACATGCACCACAATGTAACTGCAGTCATTTAAGGTGGACCAGAAAATGAGAATATGAAAATGAAGTTTGCATGTATTGTGGGACCTCGGAATTGGAAAATAATTGGTTCCAGAAAGCTGTTTGAATTCAGATTTGTTCAAAGTCAGAATCAAATTCATTTTAGACGTACCCTGAGGCTTTAAGTCTGAAGTTTTATTCAAATTTGGGGGCAAAAAGTGCTCAATGGACAATTCGATGTCTGAATTGGTTGAATAAAGAAGCGTTCGAATTCTCAGGTTCCACTGTACTACTTTTCTTTCATTCAGATGTGAATTAAATGTATATCAATCAGATTTTTATTTCCTATTATAAATCTTAAGACCTCGGCTGTTAAAGCGAACATACGTTGATCGAATGGCTGTTAAACGGCTCATACCTCTACAGGGGATGGGCAAATTGGAAGCTGGCAAATGGATAAATGTCATGTGTGATTATTGGTTGTTAGTATTTAGAGAATATTTGCACTGAAAGCAAATGATTAACTTTTCAGATAAATACTGACTGATATACTAATTATTTGTTCAAATTGTCTAGTATTACACAGGACAATCCAGCATTCGTTATCTCACACACAGATGAGTTTACTTCAGCCACCCTGAAGTGAGAAATGAAGAGCTCTGAATAGAACAGAGACCTGAATTCACATCTAACATACTTTTCAGTATTATTGTGACACACTGCGTGTGTTCCTAACTTAATGTTTACAAATACAACCTGAAAGTCCATCCGAAACACAACCATATCCATGCAGGTTCATCCTATACATCCTTTACTTTTGATGGCAGTAAAAGCCATCAAATCATCCATTCCCTCAGAGCAGAGCCTGCTGTTTATCTATGGGGGCTTACTGTTGAATCCTCTTAACTGAGTTGGTACAGATGCCAGGTTGTGCAGACCTTCAGATTTAATGTTGGATAATTTAACGGAGATGGAGTGAAAAGCCTATAGAATATACTGGCCCCTGTTATGGTAGTATTTTTAATTCACACAGAAACCATGAAGTAATTACTACTGCAGAGACTACAACAGAGAAAGCGTATAGTGAGTTTCAGTACCATGTAGGGCTGGGCAATAGGACAATGGCTCTGATCTCTGATAACACCTTCTTGTTTGGGGAAGAAAATGGATGGAAAACTAAAGAGGGGTCAATTTAAACAGCTTAAAAGGCTTCTAGGGTGGCACGGTGGTGCAGTGGTTAGTGCTATTATCTCAGAGCTCGAGAGACCCAGGTTCGAGTCCCGGCTCGGCGGCTGTCTGTATGAAGTCTCCATGTTTCTGCATGGCTTTCCTCCAGATACTCTGGTATTTGTCTCGCTTTCAAAAGGCATGCGTTAGGTTTATTGTGGTCGCAGGGTCCCATTTTGAGTCTGTCCAGGGTTGGTTCATACCTTGTGCCCTGTGCTGCCAGATAGGCTGCCTGCGACCCTGAATTAGATTAAGTGGAAAATGAATGAATCAATGATCAATTGAATCACAGGTTTAAAGTCCATCCATTCAAAGTCTGTTCACTTTAATATCCGAGGTCTTAGGAATTATAATAGGAAATACAAATCTGTCTCCTATACATCTTTTAAAAATATGGTATCCTTCTACATTCTTTTTCGTTTCTGTTAAGTGTTTTAAATTTTATGAAATATACAAAGATAAGAATTACTCTGTTGTATAGTATGGTAATGTATGTATGTTGATGTATTGTGTTTTAATCAATATTATTGTTAAAAAAAAAACACTATGTGCAATTTACCTAAATTACTGTGTGACTATAGTAAAGTACAGTCAACATCCATTTTGGTCAATGTCCTGTGTCACAGAATGCAAGGCGGACATTAAAAGGTGCATTCCTGTACAATGAATGAACTGATTTAGTACGTTAATTAGCTATTTGTTTATTTTTATTTTAAAAATGGTTACCGATGGAAAAATGAATAGTGAGAAAACTTGGTGTAGTTGCTTTTGTTGCCATTTCAAAACCTCTGTGTCTTATGTGACCCCCGTTCTTATCACCCTTGTTTGCATTTCAGCTATTTTATGATCAATACACGTTTGATGGCTTCATAGATAAATGTTTACGTTTGCCCATAAACACAATCTGAAGTTCTCCTTTGAGAATTTGTGGCTATTCTAGTGTAATATTGTTGAAAAGTTTGCCATATACCCGAGTTATAAATCATAGTCCAAGGACAATCTTGCCTGTGCATCTTGACACATTCTATAACATGGATCAGTAAGTCAGAAAAGCTGTTCACTGCTCATATTTCTGTATCAAGACATTTCAGTGTCCACCTTCTGCCTATACTACAGTTTGAGAAATTCAGTGATAATACTGAACAGTACCAAATTGAAATGTATTTAGGTCAAGTTCAGTTCTGAATGAATTAACTGGTGTCAAGCTGTATGTTTTATTCCTCTGTAGATGAACTAAATGCTTACATTCATTTTATTGCTCAGCGGTGATGTCCCGTACCCATGAGGGTCCAGGAGAGATGGGGAAGGCTGTGATCATTCCAAAAGAAGACCAGGAGAAGATGAAAGAACTCTTTAAAATCAACCAGTTCAACCTGATGGCCAGTGACATGGTAGCGCTCAACAGGAGTTTGCCTGATGTTCGACTGGATGGGTGAGTGAGTGAGAGCGATGGATAAGCAGTATGTCTTAGAGTGTCTCTATCTGTGTATGTACATGCTTGGCTGTCCACAGTAATATTGATGAGAGCAACCATAACGGGATTGAATCTGCACTTTGCTTTCTTGTTGTGGCAATGCTGTTTCCATAGTACTACAAGCTGAGGCTACAGCAGGAAGATTGATTTTTAATTTAATTGGCCTGGCTTTCTTAGCATCTTTTATTCTGAAAGCGTTGCAAACAAATGTCTTTCTAAGTGACACTGCTAACTTGTTTTTTTTTTTTTTTTTTTTGCTAAAGTTCATGTTTTTTTTTTTGGTTAATGCTGTTAGACCATGTACAACCTACTGTATATAGATATAACCATAGCAAAAAGCAAATAGTTGTACATGGTTTGGTTTAATTTTTATTTTACATATTTGGGCATTTTACTGTCTTGCATATGCAGTGGGGGCCAAAAGTCTGAGACCACGAGTGAAAATGCTTTTTTGTAGGATTTAGCTTGAATTAAAAATACAATACTGTGTTTGTCATTACAAATCATATAATCAGAATAAGAATTTGAGCGAAAAAACTGGAATCTTTGAAAAAATATATGTCATAAGTGCAAACTCTGATGATCCCTCTCATCCCAGCATGTTTTCACAATATTCCAAGGAGCTCAATGAGGTTTAGGTTGAGGGATGTACCCTCAATGGTAACATATTAGTAAATATATTATTATATATAATATGTATGTATTCAACTTTTCACTCATATTGACTATAGTATTTGTAAAGTTGTTTCTCTTAAAGCACATTAAGCACTTTTCAGCTACTCAAAATGCCATTTTGGACATTTATACAAAATATACAAGGCCAGGTTTGGAATACACAGCCCCTGTGTGGTGCCCTGGTCTTACCAACGCATTACCAATACAACTGGAACATGTGCAAACAAGGGCATGCTGTATTATCTTGGGAACATCTTACACTAATTACCAACAACCCCTCTGCACACAGGCATTCATTCACTCCAGGAAAGACATCAACAAACATGGACTGAATTTGCGCCATCTTTGCAACTGCTTGCATACTCAGAATGGCTCCCAGCCCCCCCAGAGAACAGATAACATGACAGATCACACACACAACAGTCACAAACTATATATCTCATTTGCAAGAACTGGACACTACTACACACTACTACCCATTCCATATCTTACAAAATCAATAACTATACAATATAGGATAGTTTGAATGCTGCTAACCATGTGATATATCCAAGACTTGTAATGGAGTTGTGTTTTAGGACCAATTAATTCATTATAGTTTTATAATCTAATGTCATTTTAAGTAAATTAAATAGATGAGTATATTGATTGCTTCTGGTGTTTAATACTTGTAAATTGATGTGTTAATTCAGTTTTCAACTGTGAAACACTAATAAATTACTATCACTACACTGCTCAAAAAAATAAAGGGAACACTTAAACAACACAATATAACTCCAAGTAAATCAAACTTCTGTGAAATTAAACTGTCCACTTTGGAATCAACACTGATTGACAATCAATTCCACATGCTGTTGTGCAAATGGAATAGACAACAGGTGGAGATTATTGGCAATTAGCAAGACACACTCAATAAAGGAGTGGTTCTGCAGGTGGGGACCACAGACCACTTCTCAGTACCTATGCTTTCTGGTTGATGTTTTGGTCACTTTTGAATGTTGGTGGTGCTTTCACACTCGTGGTAGCATGAGACGGACTCCACAACCCACACAAGTGCCTCAGGTAGTGCAGCTCATCCATGATGGCACATCAATGCAAGCTGTGGCAAGAAGGTTTGCTGTGTCTGTCAGCATAGTATCCAGTGGCTGGAGGCGCTACCAGGAGACAGGCCAGTACACCAGGTGACGTGGAGGAGGCCGTAGGAGGGCAACATCCCAGCAGCAGGACCTCTATCTCCGCCTTTGTGCAAAGAGGAACAGGAGGAGCACTGCCAGAGCCATTGCAAAATGACCTCCAGCAGGCCACAAATGTGCATGTGTCTGCACAAACGGTTAGAAACCGACTCCATGAGGAAGGTATGAGTGCCCGACGTCCACAGATGGGGGTTGTGCTCACAGCCCAACATCGTGCAGGACGCTTGGCATTTGCCAGAGAACACCAGGATTGGCAAATTCGCCACTGGCGCCCTGTGCTCTTCACAGATGAAAGCAGGTTCACATTGAGCACATGGGACAGACGCGGCAGAGTCTGGAGACGCCGTGGAGAGCGATCTGCTGCCTGCAACATCCTTCAGCATGACCGGTTTGGCAGTGGGTCAGTAATGGTGTGGGGTGCCATTAGGTACCGAGATGAGATCCTCAGACACCTTGTGAGACCATATGCTGGTGCGGTTGGCCCTGGGTTCCTCCTAATGCAGGACAATGCTAGACCTCATGTGGCTGGAGTGTGTCAGCAGTTCCTGCAAGATGAAGGCATTGAAGCTATGGACTGGCCCACCCGTTCCCCAGACCTGAATCCGATTGAGCACATCTGGGGCATCATGTCTCACTCCATCCACCAACATCACGTTGCACCACAGACTGTCCAGGAGTTGGCGGATGCTTTAGTCCAGGTCTGGGAGGAGATCCTTCCGGAGACCATCCGCCACCTCAAAGTTGGATCAGCCTGTAGTGTGTTTCCTCTTTAATTTTGTGTCTGACTCCAAATCCAGGCCTCCATTGGTTAATAAATTTGATTTCCATTGATGGTTTTTCTGTGATTTTGTTGTCAGCACATTCAACTTTGTACAGAACAAAGGATTCAATGAGAATATTTCATTCATTCAGATCTAGGATGTGTTATTTGAGTGTTCCCTTTATTTTTTTGAGCAGTGTACAATTGTCCCACACCTCTAATGGTTACTGTGATCTCTTGTCAATGCGATTGATGCATCTGTGTATTATTACATAGAAATGCTTTCTCTGATAAAAAGCTAATTTGACTCATGGGGAGATTAGATCAAATTCAAAAAGAACAGCAGTAGTCCGTTTAGAATGACTAAACTATGATTCTCCCCTACCAGTAACTGTTAGTTAATAAAGGTCCTTGTTTGCTGAAACAGAAAGCACATTGGGAGCTAAATGAAATCCCACAGAGCTGTTAGGATGAAACATTACTGCATTTGATGATTTACTCTCAGTGCAGTCACCGAGTCCCTGTCTTGGAGCATTTAATGTATTTTTCTCTAAAGTCACTTTTCCCCAGTATACCAGTGATATAAAGAGCTTGCTTTCCACGACATAGACATAATGCATACCACCTCAATCAATAATACACCAAACAGAGATCCATATGGATTACACAAGGGTGTTGGACTAGCTTTTAACAAACCACATGCACTGTTTGTTACTGTGGGCTGTGGTGAAATTGTTTCACGTCTTACTTTGTCCTGCCACTGACCTCACAGAGAAGGAGAGGAGGAATCCTGCTGTCATTTCTACTCATGTCCTCTCTGTTTTCCTTTGAGTCCCCTGTCTCTGTGTCCCTCTGTTATCTTGCCACCTCCGTCCCTAATACAGCCTTATTTAAGATCTGAAAGTGACAGCATCTGTGTGTGCTGAAGGCCAAGGCTCCCCATTGAGCTACGGAGACTATGTCCTTCCTGTCAGATTTTTGGGCTAGTTATTGGAAGAAGGTTGCACATGTTAAACATAACTTAGTGAGTGCTGTGCTTTTTCAGTTTTTAATATGTGTTTTAAAATGAGGCAATATATGCAATTTCTGTAGGCGTTTGCTTCATGCCTTATTAATATAATAGGATTCAGCTAGTCATGTCCCTGAAGGGGATTGTGCACACTGAAGCAGGTCCTCTATATATGGAACAAATATCCATAACCCATAAAATTTGCAAGGTTTTTAATTTTATGTTATACATCAGCCTAACATAGTCTACTGGAATTTAATGAATTACTAACAGCATGCGTGTATCAAAATTCTGCTTTTTATTTTTGATCACTCTCTCAGGTGTAAGACAAAGGTGTACTCTGATGACCTGCCCAACACCAGCATTGTGATCGTTTTCCACAACGAGGCATGGAGCACTCTCTTGCGCACTGTTTACAGCGTCATCAATCGCTCCCCCAGACACCTGCTGGTGGAAATCGTGCTGGTGGATGATGCCAGCGAAAGAGGTATACTTGTTACCTAGTGTTATGGTTCGACATAATAAAAAACGGGCGAACCATGAAAACAAAAGTAAAAAGGGTTTTTAGGACCCAAATACAGTTAGCTCCAGATGGAAGGGGTGAACCAAAACGTATTATTGAATTAGCAAAAACAAAATGAATGGGGCTGGGGATCGAACCCTGGGCTGCAGCATGAAGGCATACATGCTTAACGCTATTTGCCACTCAGCCACAGAAATTTAAAAGTAAAGAGGGAACCTTTAATGGCTGTTCTGGGATAAACTCAACACCAGGAGCATTGTATTAATGAGAAAATCAAATGGAGAAAAAGGAAAAGAAATACCTGCAGCACTAGACTGCGCTGCAGTAAATTAAAGTGCTCCAAAAATTTAAACGGCCCTCTCTCTCTCTCTCAAAGGCTGCGCGTGCGCAGACTAAAGCCGTTAAGTGAGAGAGAGGGGAGCTAGTGAGCCCAAATGGGTCTGCGTGAACAAAGGCTGGATAGGTGATATGTCTAAATGTAATAGGTCTACCAGTTTCCCTAACACGTGAAACGGCAACAAAAATACCCCACGAGTGAGGGCTCTATAGGGTGAGGATACGACACCTGTCTGGGCTCAAACTTGCACTTCAATAGCCCGGCCAACAGGTGTCACGAATCACGCACACGGTGCCAAATGAGCTGTGATGCATGCACCTATGGGCCTTGTAACTTGTGTACAAGCCTAAATACATGTTCATTGCTGTGTATACAGCATTATTCAAATACACGATTACATACAGTGGGGCAAAAAAGTATTTAGTCAGCCACTGATTGGGGAAGTTCTCCTACTTAGAAAGATGAGAGATGTCTGTAATTTTCATCATAGGTACACTTCAACTATGAGAGACAAAATGTGAAAAAAAAATCCAGGAAATCACATTGTAGGATTTTTAAATAATTTAATTGTAAATTATTGTGGAAAGTAAGTATTTGGTCAATAACAACAGCTCAACTCAATTCTCAATAAAACATAACCTTTGTTGGCATTGACAGTGGTCAAACGTCTTCACCAGCTTTGCACACACTGTAGCTGGTATTTCAGCCCATTCCTCCATGCAGCTCTCTTCTAGAGCAGTGATGTTTTGGGGCCGTCGCTGGGCAACACAGACCTTCAACTTCCTCCACAAATTTTCTATGGGGTTGAGGTCTGGAGATCGGCTAGGCCACTCCAGGACGTTGAAATGCTTTTTACGGAGCCACTCCTTCGTTGCCCGAGCGGTGTGTTTTGGGATCATTGTCATGCTGGAAGACCCAGCCACGTTCCATCTTCAATGCTCTCACTGATGGATGGAGGTTTTGGCTTAAAATCTCACGATTCATGGCCCCGTTGAGTCTTCCCTTAACACGGATCAGTCGTCCTGTCCCCTGTGCAAAAAACAGCCCCAAAGCATGATGTTTCCACCAACATTCTTCACAGTAGGTATGGTGCAACTCAGCATTCTTCTTCATCCAAACACGACGAGTTGAGTTTTTATCAAAAAGTTCTATTTTGGTTTCATCTGACCACATGGTATTCTCCTAATCCTCTTCTGTATCATCCATATGCTCTCTGGCAAACTTCAGATGGGCCTGGACATGTACTGTCTTAAGCAGGGGGACACGCCTGGCACTGCAGGATCTGAGTTCTCTCGGCATAGTGTGTTACTGATGGTAGCCTTTGTTACTTTGGTCCCAGCTCTCTGCAGGTCATTCATCAGGTCCCTCCGTGCAGTTCTGGGATTTTTGCTCACCGTTCTCATGATCATTCTGACCCCATGTGTTGAGATCTTGCGTGGAGCCCTAGATTGAGGGCGATTATCAATGGTCTTGTATGTCTTCCATTTTCTTACAATTGCTCCCACAGTTGATTTATTCACACCAACCTGCTTGCCTATTGTAGATTCACTCTTCCCAGCCTGGTGCAGGTCTACAGTTTTCTTCCTGGTGTCCTTCGACAGCTCTTTGGTCTTGGCCATTGTTGAGTTTGGAGTCTGACTGTTTGAGGCTGTGGACAGGTGTCTTTTATACAGATAACGAGGTCAAACAGGTGCCATTAATACAGGTAACGAGTGGAGGACAGAAGAGCTTCTTAAAGAAGAAGTTACAGGTCTGTGAGAGCCAGAGATCTTGCATGTTTGTGGGTGATCAAATACTTATTTTCCACCATCTTTAAAAATCCTACATTGTGATTTCCAGGATTTTTTTCTCATTTTGTCTCATTTTGTCATTTTGAAATGAATGATGACTACCAGGAGAGGTGTGGCTTGAATGTTCTGCTTGACCATATACAATGTGGCTTGAAATTTTGTGAACCCTTTAGCATTTTGTATATTTCTGTATAAAAACCTCATCAAAACCTCATCAGATTTTCACACAAGTAATAAAAGTAGATAATGAGAACGAAGTTAAACAAATGAGACAAAAATATTGTACTTGGTCATTTATTTACTGAGGAAAATGTTCCAATATTACATATTAGTGAGTGGCAAAAGTATGTGAACCTCTAATATTAGCAGTTAATTTGAAGGTGAAATTAGTGTCAGGTGTTTTCAATCAGTGGGATGACAATCAGGTGTGAGTGGGCACCCTGTTTTATTTAAAGAACAGGGATCTATCAAAGTCTGCTCTGCACAACACGTTTGTGGAAGTGTATCATGGCACGAACAAAGGAGATTTCTGAGGACCTCAGAAAAAGAGTTGTTGATGCTCATCAGGCTGGAAAAGGTTACAAAACCATCTCTAAAGAGTTTGGACTCCACCAATCCACAGTCAGACAGACTGTGTACAAATGGAAGAAATTCAAGACCGTTGTTACCCTCCCCAGGAGTGGTCGACCAACAAAGATCACTCCAAGAGCAAGGCGTGTAATAGTTGGAGAGGTCACAAAGGACCCCAGAGTAATTTCTAAGCAACTGAAGGTCTCTCTCACATTGGCTAATATTAATGTTCATAAGTCCACCATCAGAAGAACACTGAGCAACAATGGTGTGCATTGCAGGGCTGCAAGTAGAAAGCCACTGCTCTCAGTTTGCTAAAGATCATGTGGACAAGCCAGAAGGCTATTGGAAGAATGTTTTGTGGAGGGATGACAACAAAGTAGATCTTTTTGGTTTAAAATAAAAGCGTTATGTTTGGAGAAAGGAAAACACTGCATTCCAGCATAAGAACCTTATCCCATCTGTGAAACATGGTGGTGGTAGTATCATGGTTTTGGCCTGTTTTGCTGCATCTGGGCAAGGGCGGCTTGCCATCATTGATGGAACAATTCTGAATTATATCGGAGAATTTTAAAGGAAAATGTCAGAACATCTGTCCATGAACTGAATCTCAAGGGAAGGTGGGTCATGCAGCAAGACAACGACTCTAAGCACACAAGTTGTTCTACCAAAGAATGGTTAAAGAAGAATAATGTTTTGGACTGGCCAAGTCAAAGTCCTGAAATTAATCCATTTGAAATGTTGTGGAAGAACCTGAAGCGAGCAGTTAATGTGAGGAAACCTACCAACATCCCAGAGTTGAAGCTATTCTGTACGGAGGAATGGACTAAAATTCCTCCAGATACTGAAAGCAAAGGTTCACATACATTTGCCTCTCACTAATATGTAATTTTGTATAATTTTATAATTAAATTTTTTTTTAAATAAATAAATGACAAAGTATAATATTTTTGTCTCATTTGTTTAACTGGGTTTTCTTCATCAACTTTTAGGACTTGTGTGAAAACCTGATGTTGCTTATATGGTCATATTTATGCAGAAATAAAGAACATTTTAAAGGGTTCACAAACTTTCAATCACCACTATATATAGCCAGATATACGTATCTGCATAACCTTGCGGCACTGGGATTCTGTTATAATTCTGGGATTCTGTTCCTCCCAATCGTCTTTGCTGTAACAAGCAAAGAAATACATAAAATATAAGAGCTAACTTATCTGAGTAGGCTTTCCATTAGATTTGTGTTATTAGTTCAGGGCCAAAAGTACACAAACTGACTTGTTGGGGAGGTGGAAACTGTGATTATTTCCCTAGAATCAAATAACAGGTTACTAATTACTCTAACCATTTTGCCCCATTGTCTACTCTCTGTGGCAGATTTCCTACAGAAGAAGTTGGAGGACTATGTGAAGACACTAGAGGTTCCTGTGCGGACCTTACGAATGGAGCAGCGCTCTGGACTGATTCGGGCAAGGTTGAGAGGAGCAGCGGCTACCAAAGGTCAGGTTATCACCTTCCTAGATGCTCACTGCGAGTGCACCGCGGGATGGCTGGAACCTCTGCTTGCCCGCATTAAAGAAGACAGGTGAGCTTTGTATGTGAAGACTGCTCATGAATTTCATTGACAAAAAATAACACACCTAGACAGAAATGTCGGATTGCTGCAGAACTCGGCATGCAGTTATGTCTCAGGCAGATATGTAAATGATTACAGGTGTGGTCTGATTAGAAACTGGGTCTTGCCACAAGAGGGACATTTTTACACTTTATGTGTTTTTAAAAGTGCCCTATAAAAAGGCTCTCAGAGGCTACGTTTGCACAGTGTACCTCCTAATGAGGTGCCTCTCATAGAGGCTTGGTGACATGCCTCTACGGTACACTCAAAGACTTTTTGCCCAGCTGACAGACTTTGAGAGGGGACACATCATTGGACTGAGAGAAGCAGGATTGTTTCAAATTATCTGCCATCTAGGCCATTCTGACCTGGCTGTTAGGTGGTGTTGGGAGCAGTGGTTCCTTGAGGGCATACACACATGGTGAACAGGCTCCAGATGGCCCAGACGAACCCCCAGTAGGGTGGAAGTAGAGAGGCAGCAAGGGTCAGTAGAGAAGACACTCACTGTTCCGTTTTCCATCATCCAGACACAGGTGGCACCTTCACTACACACACTTGGCTTTTCCTGGACCATTTTCAGGCACTTAGCAGAAGGAAATTTGTTGACACTGCACCCATTACATGTACTGCCATTAATAGCCAGCCACCGTCGCCTTCATTTATGGGGCGAGGATGGAGGATGGAGACCTTGTGGTGAATGCTTCAATCCTGCCTTTGCTGTGGCTATCATCATTATCTTCATACATATAAAAGTTAATTCGATTCCAACAACAAGCTTCTTGGTGAGGCTCTTTTTTTTTTGGTCAGTTAATATACATTTTGTATAGGTTGTCTGGTAGCACAGCTTATTTTACTTGCATGTTTTCATGCCCAAGGTACCCAATATAAAAGGGGTCATTTCTGAAAATCATGGAACCTTCGCTTAGTAATGGAGGACAAATAAAGAGAAATACAGTTCACAAAGGTTACATTAATACATTACTATTTCTCTTTCCAGAGAATTGTTTAGTACAAGAATTCTAGGCTTCTATTTTTTATCTCAATTCCACATTAGTACGCATGATACGCGCTCTCTTTTAAGTGCTTGCAGCTCTCACCTGCTCTTTAGCACAGCTTTATAATTACATTTACAGTGAATACCCTTTTACACACCAATCCCTGATGCATTGCTAACTGCACTCAGGTTGACGTCTTTCTACGGCAAATTCTATAGAACCATATTTAATTTTTAACTATCTGTGAAAGAGCAGATGGTGAATACAGCCAATCTTCTGCTGACTGTATTATATCAGTAAAATGGAAATTGAGATTTTTGTAGCTCTTAATCACAGATAACATAGAGTAACAGCAAATCGGATTAGAAGTGACAATAATTGGTTTCTTAGAGGTAATAAACGGCAGTCAACATATCTGTAGGAGCTGCATAGAATTTATTGGCTGTATTGGCGGGAGGATGTGTGTGTATGACGAAGCCTAGCTTTAAGCCTGCACAGATTGTTTAGGATGACTTCAACACAAGGAAGTGAAAGGAACTAGTTGGATATATATTGATTATACCGCCATTGAATGCAATTGCATTTTGGAACACCAGAGGGTGCAATCCTTCAGACGCATATCCTGTTCTCCGTTAGAATCCTCCTAATTTCTTTTTGGAAGGGGACTGAAGTTGTTTACAGTTGTAAACCTCTGTTTCTCGTACTTTAACAGGAAAAATATAAGCATCCAGAACAATCAAAGAAGTCTTGAACCAAAATAACTTGATACAGTTTCTGAACTGTATAAGACTAATTATTTATATAAGGCACCCTGATAGTCTATGGAATATAGGTTAACAAGGAAGATAAGAGACGTACAAACATGGAAATCTGCGTATCTATGTTTAATATTACAGCACATAAAAGAGGGATAAGCATATGAAAAATATTTTAGGATATAAGACACTTTCTTGTCATGATAATGGCTTAAGTGCCGACCATGATGTTAAAAGATACACATAACGAACTCTAGCATTTTAATTGCATATTTTCTTTATTTGTTTGTCTTTGCTTTTTTGTCTTTTGTCACATGTAAAATCAGTAATCGTCATAAAATCAAACTGTGAGCTCAGTATAGTAATCGTGCTCCGGCACGCTTGGAAGAGGTGGGCCAGAGCGCGATTCTCTGGACTCATGCTCGGTACATATGTAGTGTGATCGCTAATCGCGCTACAGCACAGCACACTTATTGGTTGTACACATGTGATTGGGTAATCACATTTTGATGCCTGTCTTTGGTTTCGTTGCGTGCGTGCTGACACCCAGCCCTAATACGACTTATAATAAGTGCATTGATTATGCAGCACACTTATATTTAAAATTTTTACGAAGGCAGCTGTGCACAAAACGAAACCAAAGAAAGGCACAAAACTATGTGCTTACCCGATCACATATATACAACGACGAAGTGTGCTGTGCGAGCACATATCGTGATGATGAAAGCATGACGGAAACATGCCACAGTGCGATTCAGTAAACCTAATGTGAGTGCCAGCCAGCACGCGAATGGTGAGGGCAGACAAACGCGCTCTGGTGCAATCGTGCTATGTGTGAGTACACCCTAAAGGTAACCTGGTTCACAATCAGCACCTATCAGTATTAGACTGAAAGAAACATGAAAGTAAAAGAAACCCTGTAAGTTACCAACATGACCAGTTGGTCACCTTGAAAGATGTTGGAAAACTAAGATGGCTTGTGTTTTCAGTTCATGATATGTTTATTGGGAATCTGTTGGCAGGAGTCTTATGCTGATATTCCTGGTTGTGTATTGCCAGTAATATTTGGAAAGTGGGACGAAACCAGAGTACCGAGTTATCCCATAGTGACACAGTGGCAGCTTTGTGGAGCCAGGATTGAAACCCTAACCTTACGATCCATAACCAACAACAGAGAGTCACCATTCTTCATGAAAGCATGTATATATGCATGTATTAAAAATTAGAAAGCAATTACTGTTGTTTGTTTCTATTTGCTATAATGCACTTGTCAACACAGAAGTGTGCAATTTGAGCATCAGCAGAATGACAGTTAAAAAAAGTTAGCAATCTCCTGAGAATGTCTGTAACTGTAATTTTGTCATTCCAAAAAAATATACAAATGAAAAAATACACAAACAAGCATTTCGATTTTTAGTTCAGCGTTGAAATTTCAGCAAAAACTTTTGCTTTGGTGCATCACTACCTAAAGCTGATATAAGTAGAAGTCTGGTAGATCCCTCATGTCTCATGCCTGAATAACTTCTATTAATGCCATTGTAGGAAAGCTGTGGTGTGCCCCATCATCGACGTCATCAGTGATGAAACCTTTGAGTACATGGCTGGCTCAGACATGACATATGGTGGATTCAACTGGAAACTGAACTTCAGGTGGTACCCAGTTCCTCAGAGAGAGATGGACCGACGCAAAGGAGACCGAACTTTACCTGTCAGGTGAGTAGAAACAATATGACCATCACCCACATTTCTGTTTCAACGCTTTTAATTCTGTTGAATACCATATTCTTTTCATTCCCATTTACTTGGTGAGGGCAATTGGTCTTCTTAGTTGCTCATATTTTGTGAAATTTCAGATAAAGCAGATGTGCATGTGAGTAAATTGTGACTGATATGCATTGAGTGCTGGTACTGGATCACTGACCAGAAGATCCAGAGTTCAAGTCCCAGCACTGCCAAGATTCTGCTGTTGGACTCTTGAGCAAGGCCCTTTACCCACAATTTATAAGTTGTATGTTGCTCTAGATACTAAATGTAAATTCAGAATTATAAACCTGTATGTTAATTTATTAAATTAATTCCAAAATATTAATCTGCGTTGTTGGTACGGTTTAGAAAGCTTAGTACCACATCCTGAGTTAGCATTTACTTGCACTATTCTCTGGATCCTGTTTCATGTGGCACCTGGGGGAGTCATTCTCTCCTTGGCAGCCATCGGTAATCACTGCAAACCATCTCCATCTCCAGATGAGTTGCTTTCATGCTTTGAGTGGATGGAAACACGACACCAATCATGAGGCCCTAAGCAAGAGGCTATCCTTCTGAGAAATTACTTAAACTGTATTGATGGATTTTAAATGAGCCACGCTGACATGAACAGTGTGCCCTCTAAAGTGGAATTAGCATTTTCTATCAATCAGAGAAGCAGGGATTAGATCCTTATGCAGATTCATAACACAGATTATTAAATGCACTCATTTAATAGTAAGGTCTCTATTTAAAGTACATGACCTTTACAAAGGAAATAGTGTTTTTATTAAATTAATTGCAGTTACTTATAAAGAAGCAGTATATTTCTATGATTCTTTGAACAGA
Organism: Ancistrus triradiatus; assembly: GCA_025084515.1. Lineage (NCBI taxonomy): Eukaryota > Metazoa > Chordata > Actinopteri > Siluriformes > Loricariidae > Ancistrus > Ancistrus triradiatus. Next base: position 114,391 of record JAJAGP010000231.1, read on the forward strand.
ACTCCCACCATGGCTGGCGGCCTGTTCTCTATTGACCGCACCTATTTTGAGGACATTGGAACCTACGATCCTGGAATGGACATATGGGGAGGAGAGAACCTAGAAATTTCTTTTAGGGTATGTCTTCTATTTGTTAACTTGTTATTAAGGTCTAATGTCATTAGAATTGCATATTGATGGTAAGTATTATATGCTGATGGCAATTATTGTCCTATGTTACAAGGGTGATTGAAAGTTGTAAACTCTTCAGAATCTTTTTGGAATAATACAAGTCCCAAAACTAGAAAAAGAGAACACAAGTAAACAGACAACACAACAATATATACATGTATACAGTGGGGCAAAAAAGTATTTACTTAGCCACTGATTGTAAAAGTTCTTCTACTTAGAAAGATGAGAGAGGTCTGTAATTTTCATCATAGGTACACTTCAACTATGAGACACAAAATGTGAGAAAAAAATCCAGGAAATAACATTGTAGGATTTTTAAAGAATTGAATTGTAAATCATGATGGAAAATAAGTATTTGGTCAATAACAAAAGTTCAACTCAGTGCTTTGTAACATAACCTTTGTTGGCAATGACAGAGATCAAATGTTTCCTGTAAGTCTTCACCAGGTTTGCACACACTGTAGTTGGTGTTTTGGCCTATCTCCTCTAGAGCAGTGATGTTTTGGGGCAACATGGAGTTTCAACTCCCTCCACAAATTTTCTATGGGGTTGAGGTCTGGAGACTGGCTAGGCCACACTAGGGCTTTGAAATGCTTTTTACGGAGCCACTCCTTCATTGCCCAAGCGGTGTGTTTGGGATCATTGTCATGCTGGAAGACCCAGCCACGTTCCATCTTCAATGCTCTCACTGATGGAAGGAGGTTTTGGCTTAAAATCTCACGATACATGGCCCCGTTCATTCTTCCCTTAACACGGATCAGTCGTCCTGTCCCCTTTGGAGAAAAACAGCCCCAAAGCATGATGTTTCCACCCCCATGCTTCACAGTAGGTATGGTGTTCTTGGGATGTAACTCGGCATCCTTTTTTCCTCCAGTTTGAGTTTTTACCAAAAAGTTCTGTTTTGGTTTCATTTGACCACATGATATTCTCCTAGTCCTCTTCTGGAATCATCCATATGCTCTCTGGCATAGTTCAGACTGGCCTGGACATGTACTGGCTTAAGCAGCGGGACACGCCTGGCACTGCAGGATTTGAGTTCCTCTCAGCGTAGTGTGTTACTAATGGCTGCCTTTTGTTATTTTGGTCCCAGCTCTCTGCAGGTCATTCATCAGGTCTTTCCGTGTAGTTCTGGGATTTTTGCTCACCGTTCTCATGATCATGTTGTCCCCCGCGGGATGAGATCTTGCGTGGAGCCCCAGATCAAGGGAGATTATCAATGGTCTTGTATGTCTTCCATTTTCTTGCAATTGCTCCCACAGTTGATTTCTTCACACCAACCTGCTTGCCTATTGTAGATTCACTCTTCCCAGCCTGGTGCAGGTCTACAATTTTCTTCCTGATGTCCTTCGACAGCTCTTTGGTCTTGGCCATGGTTGAGTGTGGAGTCTGTTTGGAGGCTGTGGACAGGTGTCATTAATACAGGTAACGAGTGGAGGACAGAAGAGCTTCTTAAAGAAGTTGTTACAGGTCTGTGAGAGCCAGAAATCTTGCTTGTTTGTGGGGTGACCAAATACTTATTTTCCACCATGATTTACAAATTAAATCCTTTAAAAATCCTACAATGTGATTTCCTGTATTTTTTTCCTCATTTTGTCTCTCATAGTTGAAGTGTAGCTATGATGAAAATTACAAACCTCTCTTATCTTTCTAAGTAGGAGAACTTGCAACATCAGTGGCTGACTAAATACTTTTTTGCCCCACCGTATCTGTGAGTGGCAAAAGTAGGTGAACCTTTGCTTTCAGAATCTGGTGTGATCCCTTGTGCTGCAATAACTGCAAATAAATGTTTCTGGTACCTGTTGATCAGTCCTGCACACTAGCTTAGAGCAAATTTATCCCATTCCTCTGTACACAACAGCTTCAACTCTGGGATTTTGGTAGGTTATTACATGAACTGCTTCCACAGTTTCTATTGGATAAAGGTCAGGACTTTGACTTGGCCATTCCAAAACACTGATTATCTTCTCTTGAGATGTAGTTCGCAGGGAGATTTCCTGACTTTTTCTTTTAGGATTTGCTGGCATACTTTAGAATTTATTGTTCCGTCAGTGATATCAAGCTATCCTGGCCCAGAGATAACAAAACAGGCCCAAACCATCATACTATCAAAACCATGTTTCACCATATTTTTTGCTGGAATGTAGCGTTTTTCTTTCTCCAGACTCAATGCTTCTCATATGAATCAAAAATCAATATTTTGTTTCTTATTCATCTATAAGATCTTTTGCCAGTAGCTGTTTGGCTTGTCCATGTGCCTTGTGATGGGCAACTGAGGTTTTTTTTTTGGAGAGCAGTGGCTTTCTCAGTTGTTTGCTCAATTGTCTTACTGTGGATTGGTGGAGCCATATATACATAAATATTTATATGCTGGGGTGGCTACCTGTTACTGCTAGTACTGCTAGTACTTCAAAGAAAAACAATAACAAAATGTTCATTTTTTTAGTTTAAACATGCAGGTCCATTTATAATATGTTTAATTAAATTATTTCAGACTAGTATATCATTAGTGTGAACACACATTGTGTCTTGTGTATAGATCTGGCAGTGCGGTGGTTCTCTGGAGATAGTCACATGTTCCCACGTAGGCCATGTGTTCCGGAAGGCGACACCTTACAGTTTTCCTGGTGGAACTGGCCAGGTGATCAACAAGAACAACAGACGACTGGCTGAGGTCTGGATGGATGAATTCAAAGACTTCTTCTACATCATTTCACCAGGTAAGACACAGCTTGTACTAGTGTGTGACCTATTTCTCAACATAATCCGCACAAGTATCAGTTCACTGATTTGACGTGAATATTGATAGTATTTTTATATCCATTCTTGCATATGATAAGTAGGTCTTTCTTTGTTTATCAGTACATACACTATATTGCCAAACGTATTCGCTCGTCTGCCTTCACACGCATATGAACTTGAGTGACATCACTTTCTTAATCCATGGGGTTTAATATGATGTCGGCCCACCCTCTGCAGCTATAATAGCTTCAACTCTTCTGGGAAGGCTTTCCACAAGGTTTAGGAGTGTGTTTATTTGAATTTTTGACAATTCATCCAGAAGCGCATTTGTGAGGTCAGACACTAATGTTGGACGAGAAGGCCTGTCTCGCAGCCTCTGCTCTAAATCATATAAAAGGTGTTCTATCGGGTTGAGATCAGGACTCTGTGCAGGCCAGTTTTTCCACACCAAACTCGCTCATCCATGTCTTTATGGACCTTGCTTTGTACACTGGTGCACGGTCATGTTGGAACAAGAAGGGGCCATCCCCAAACTGTTCCTACGAAGTTGGGAGCATGAAATTGCCCAAATTCTGGAACTAAGGGCTGAGCCCAACTCCGGAAAAACAACCCCACACCATAATCCCCCCTCCACTAAACTTTACACAAATGTTTTTAGAAGCAGTATGCATGTTTAGGTGCTTGATTTTATACACCTGTGGCCGTGGAAGTGATTGGAACAGCAGCATTTAATGATTTGAATGGCAATATAGTGTATGTAGCAAGGAACTTCACTCCTGTGAAGTACTGCAACTAAACAGGAAAACATAAAGCTATAATTTGATATATCAGTTATGATAATATCATGTATCATTAACCTGTTTACTCAGTGAGCTCACACAGGTGATTAAGACCCACTGATCTTATCCACAAGCTGTACTCTATGAGCAATATCTTGTCTGTTCTCTTCCTCCTGATTATATTAGAGCACTGCCTTATGTTGTCTATAAATAGCATGGTTTTCTAATTTGCATCCGTTGCAGTTCTCTTGTAAAAGAAGGTAATTATGTTAGTGCTTAACCTCCTGGTCCAGTGCAGAGCTCTGCATGCAACCCCAATCAGAAAATGCGCTCAGACAGCACGGTACTAAAGAGCTACTGAGGCTTTGAATAACACCTGCTTATTGTGATTGTTCTCTGATGTCTAGTGATGTGTTGTCTTTGTTTTTGTGCCTTTGCATTTTTTGCATAAAATAATAGTGGGGTTCTATCTGTAACTCTGTCTAACCTTAATAAGGTTTCAGTGTAGAGCCATACATAGACTTGTTCTGATAATATTGCTAGATTAATTACAGGAGTTTAGTAGCAGAATGGCAGAGACTGTCAGACACTTTTATATGCTCCATGAAAGTTTATGTCCAAAACTGATTAAATCAGATGCGAAATACGAAATCCTTTATTGCCATTGTTCAAGTATAACATGATTCAGTGTGCTCTTCTCTAGAGCTACCTCTTAGAATAGGAGCAACAGACAGGAGCATGGTTAGAGTTTGCAGTTCTGGATGGCAGTGTCTGTTGACTCAAGAGTCCCAGTGTAACATGTCATGGGTTAGTATAAATTAGGAAATGGTCTTTACAGTACGACTTGTTTGTTTGGTACAAGTGTTATGTCAAAATAGAATTTACAGCAAAACACATTCAAATCTGTTCACTCAAACCACTTCAGGCTTGAAACGCTTTTGTGTGTCAAAGTGTAAATCAATCTGTCTAATCCACTATGCATCCACAATGCTATAATCCTTGTGGTAATGGGTGCTGTATACGCACACATGCAGCCACCTGCAGCTTCTTTTCACTGGTTGTCAATTATGGGTGTGCGATATTGACAAAAAACGATATCTCAATATTTTCTGGGATTTTGTCGATAACGATACATTTATTGGTATCCTTCAAGAATGTGTTTGTAAAAGTCTTCCATTGTACTAGCTTGATCTGTTAATAGGATATTAATTGTTGCTTACTAATGGCATCAATGGAAATACCGTATTTTCCGGGTTATAAAGCGCACCAGGTTATAAGGCGCAATATCAGTGATCGATTGCTAACGGGTATATTTTCATACATAAAGCGCACCGGGTTATAAGGCACATGAAATGAAACAAAACTCTTAAGTTCCCTCGGAGGCTCAGTTTGGTCTTTACCTGGCGCAGGGCGTCTTCTTGCTTCCTCCATTTCCGTACCATTGAATTAATGTTGAATTCTCTCGCAGCTGCTCTATGTCCATGTTGTACTGCGTGACTGATAGCGTTGAGTTTGAAATCCGCTTCGAAAATGAATGAATGAATGCACACGCCGTAATGCTGAAGCACATACCGTATTACTCCGCGATGCTCCTGACTACGGTTGCCGTAAGCTTCGTAACTTACCAAGGCCGTGCTAAAGCATTTTGACAGATTTATGAGCGCCGTGTACCATCTACAATCGGTTCTAGGTCAGAAAGCACAACCAGAATTAATTCATACATTAGACGCACCGCATTTTAAGATTTTTGAGAAAATTAAAGGATTTTAAGTGTGCCTTATGGTCTGAAAAATACGGTAACACTGATGGGAATTTAAATGCAAGTAAACGTCTTATTTATTTACTTAAAACTGAAGCAAGTAAAAACTTTAGCACATAAACTGCAGAGGCATTCTGGTCTACAGTGGTGCTTGAAAGTTTGTTAGCCATTTAGAATTTTCTATATTTCAACAACTCTTTTTCTGAGGTCCTCAGAAATCTCCTTTGTTTGTGCCATGATACACTTCCACAAAAGTGTTGTGAAGAGCAGACTTTGATAGATCCCTGTTCTAAATAAAACAGGGTGCCCACTCACACCCGATTATCATCCCATTGATTGAAAACAACTGACTGTAATTTCATCTGCAAATTAACTGCTAATCCTAGAGGTTCACATACTTTTTCCACTCATTAATATGTAATATTGGATGATTTTCCTCAATAAATAAATGACCAAGTATAGTATTTTTTTCTCATTTGTTTAACTTGGTTCTCGTTATCTACTTTTAAGACTTGTGTGAAAATCTGATGATGTTTTAGGTCGACATTTATGCAAAAAAAATGAAAATTCTAAAGGGTTCACAAACCTTCAAGCACCATTGTATATGGTCAAGCAGAACATTCAAGCCACACCTCCCCTGGTAGTCATCATTAATTTAATAGCTTGTAGATTGCTGTCTTTTAACCAATATCAATCTTTTCAAAGCCAAATAATCTCAGATGACTGAGGATGACCCACGTCTACCAATTCAATCAAATGTCTCAGGCTGTTGGTGTCTGTATTTTGTCTCCTGGCACTGTTTAGTCACTTCAGTCATAGGTTTTTAGGTAGAACGCTAGCTTGATTTGTGCAGGATGCATGTACTTGGTGTGCATGCACATAGTATTCTACTATCCTACCTGACTACATGACGCGGTGAATAAATGAACTCTTAAGGTGTGTTTAACTGTTTTTTTGCAAAGTGAGTGACATACTCGATAATGTCAGCTCACACATAATTAAAACAACGATAAAGATATTACCGCAGACTATATGTATCGAACACCCCTACTGCCAATTAATTTTATGGGTAGCACGAGTGTGCACAGAATAACCTGCTACTCTTAACATATTCATATGCCACTCTACAGTGCGGCAGGGTCTGCTGTTGCAACAAGAGGGGAAATGCCTGGCCTTCCCTTCCACAGAAACGATAACTATGTCTGTGGCTCACCCAACCAGGCCAAGACTCAAACCATGATCCCTCTCAAGATGGGCTAGCATATTAAACTCCTGCGTCACCCCAATACCAAAATCATTTGAGTGTGGTAGGGGATACTTTTTTTATTTTTAAATAGGCAAGTGAAAATAGACTTTGCATTAACAATGCTGAATCCAAAGTTAAGAACCAAAAACGCTGAGTACTGAGCAAATTTTTCCCATAAGGAATAATGTGTATTGAATCAATCTGTTCCAGACCCCCTGAAAATCCACACTGTATAAATGGAGTCTGCATCTGCATTAATGGAGTTGTACTGTACAGGTTACATTTACCTACAGTTGGCCAAATCATTAGCACAAAGCTTATAAAGTGTTGAAAATCTCATGTAATTTAGTGAGTAATGGATTGAAAGTGAAAAATACAAGCAACACTTACTCTATTGATGAACTCTGGGTCCTAGCATAGCTGATAAGCTAACTGCAGCCTGTGTTCTGGAGCATTCCGTTCCTGGTTTGCTTTCAGTTTTCTTTCAGTTGTCTCTTATAAACTAACTATTTTAGAATCCATGGAGACTTATTTGCACTAAGAATGCAGTACTGTAGATGTAAAATGAAGAACAACACAAAAATAGTGCAGATCTTTTCTGAGGGCTATTGTAAACCTGAATCACTGTGTACTGAATTATGACTCGTGAATTATGAACCATGAATTGAGTTTCAGCTGAAACGAGTCGCCTGGCGCAAATAATACAAGTTTAAGCAAGTTCACTGAGCACAGAGCAAACAACAAGAACTACGACAAATTGTTCTAGTCTAAGTGGGTCGAGGTACCAAGGTAGCACTGTACACATATTTAGTCAGTGAAGTGGAGATGAACGAGGTGTTTTTGAAAGCTTCCTTAATAGCACCATATTTCTTGACGGATTTATCATATTTAGAAAATGTAGGTCTGTAACACCCCTCCTCACAGCAGTTAAACCCATCTGAAAGCTACTCTAGTAAGAGCTTCTGTATTAACATGAAACGTGGCGTGCCTTGTCATCATGTCCTTTTTTAAATGGGAGCACTCTTATCAACTGGACCTCCCACACTGCATCACCAGTGTCTCTGTTACTCAGCATGTTTTCAATGACACTTTCGCCTAAACATTTTCACTGAAATATCACACCCATCAGTCATGGGAATTGGTGCTGACGTGAAAACTTCTCAAAGCATTTATCCCTGTTCAGCAGGAATCAGCAGACCCATATCTCACCCTACTGCTGTGTCTGCTATCTTTTAGTCATGCATTGTTCTGTCATTCAGCATTAAGAGAATCACTCTGTTTTGCTCTGCTGCTCTCATGTTCATGAGCAGCACACTTCCTGTTCCCACAGGAGACATGGGAGCAATAGTTCTCTTATTACCAGCTCACCAGAACACGTCAGTGTATCACGGGGCAGGTAACATGATTTACTACTACTCTTGCTGCTGCTGCTGCAGGATTATGCAGGGAAATATCTGTGGTATTATCAGTGGTTGGAGAAAGTAAGAAGTAGGGAGAGCGGAGACGGTGGGTAAGAGGAGGAGGGATTACTGTAAATACATCCCAGTGGAAGAGTAGTCTGTGCTGAGATGATAAATGAGCTTCTAGAGTGACGGAAGCAGGAGAGCCCTGTGTAGTGGGCGTTGGCATCACAACCTTTTTTAAGAGTGAAGAGATGGTGCTGTTATGAGCAGAAAAGGGTAATGTGCAGTTGTCTCACTAGAATAAGTAACTGTTAGAAGTCATGGACTGTTTTGGTTGCTTTTGTACATGTCTGATTTACAGGTGTGCACCGTTTAACATCCATCCAATCATCAACATTTGATTAACGTCCAAGGTCTTAAGAATTATAATAGTGGTAGTGGTAGAGGCAGTGGTACCTTGCTTCTCGACCACCTTGGAACTCATCGAATTTGGTTCTCGACTGATTCACTAGAAAAAATTGTATTGGTTCTCGTTGTTTGCTCGGTACTCGGCCTACTTGCTTAAACTTGTACGAGTCGAGCCATGTGCCTCGTTTCAGTCGAAACTCGATTCAGTACACAGTGATTCAGGTTCTCAATAGTCCTCAGAGAAGATATTCACTATTTTACTGTGCTTTTCTTTATTTTTTACAGTACTGTATTCTTAATGCAAATAAGTCTCCCTGAATCCTAAAAAGGTTATTTATAAGAACCAACTGAATGGAAAACAAGAATGACTTTGGATGGACTTTATTATAAAATAAGCTTTGTGTTAATGTTTTTGGCCAACTGTAGATTAAGTGTTCTAAACATGAACTTACTTGCCATTACTCATCATAGTAACCTTTCCATATCTCTGGTATGATACAGTATACTAATATACAGTATATATACAGTATATTAGTAAACACTTGTTAAACTCATCAGTTCATGACACATTTAACTTATGATGGATTTGTCAGAACATATCCCCATTGTAAATCAGGGAGCACCTGTACAATACAACTCCATTAATTCATATAATGCCTTATATAGTGTGGATTTTCTGGGGGTCTGGTACGGATTAATTCAATTTACATTATTCCTTATGGGAAAAATTGGCTTGGTACTCATCGCTTTCGAATCTGGAAAAGCCATCCGGAACCAATTAACGACAGTCTCGTGACCATAAATGGTCAGTCTCTGACTTCTGTTGGTCTCGGGGTAAGGTGGACATGGAAGTTGTTGTAAATACCAGCAGAGTCCGATGCGTCTGTCTGAGGTAATGTTAATTATAAACAACTCTTTTATACTTGTTATTGAATATCAACAATTCATTCAAACACAATAAATAAGTCCTTTCTCTGCATCCCTAATAAAATCTGCACTCAAATTGGCTAACAGGGAAAAACAAGTTACTTCTCTTCTGATTCAGTATCCCATCAATGAACACGTTTTATTTTGAATCATCTGACGTTACAATTGCAAGTGTTCATTTTCTCCCAATCACTTTACTTAGTTAGGATACTTTTTGTTTGAGGGCAGATTAGAATGTTATTATGGTTATGTTTTCACATTTAAAAATAAACGGAGAGAATTGATGTTGTTATATATTATGTTCAACTATATTCAGTTGACTATATATGCTGATTTCTAATTAAGTTTGAGAGAAGAAGGGAAACAGAATCATTATCATTTGCTTCCAAAAGTTACTTTGCCTTAGTTTGAATAGGGCTATAAGACAATAATTATTAATAATAACAATTTTAGGCTCTATAATATTTAATGTTACATTTTACAAAATATATGATGAAACAATGTTTTATACACATACATACATACATACACACACAAAGTACTGTGCTGTATAGTAATTGTTATCTTTGTGTCTTTTATAAAATTTGAAACTAGCGTATTCAAGACCACTAGTGCCGAGTCCGAGTCAAGACCGAACCAAGAGTGGCCGAGACAGAGATTAACATTTGCCTGCAAATTCCTGGTCCTGCACAAGCTGCCTTCAGCCAGGGAAACGGCGTTCCTCGTTTTACAATCTGTGGTCCGTGTCCACGGTTTTCGCAGTGACGTGGTTTCAGACCGAGGCCCCCAGTTCGCCAGTCGATTCTGGAAGGCCTTCTGCCAACTCGTGGGGGTTTCGGCCAGCCTTTTACCCTGAGTCTAACGGCCAGACTGAACGCATGAATCAAGAACTGGCTCGTATGCTCAGGTGCCGGACGAGGGACAGTCTGGCCAACTGGTTGGAGAAGTTACCATGGGCCGAGATGGCATATAACACCCTGTTGCACTCGGCCCTGGGGATGTCCCCCTCCCGACCAGGAGGAGGAAGTGGGGGTGCAGTCAGGACGTTCCTCAGGTGAGGCGGTGAGGCCATGCGGCGCCAGGCCAAATGTAAACGCAAGCCAGCACCCTCTAACCGGCCAGGACAGCGGGTCTGGTTGTTCACCTGGGACTTCCCCCTTAAGGGTGCCCCTTCAAGATCAGCCGGCGCATCAATTCAGTCACCTACTGGCTGAAGTTTCCCCCGTCCTTAAGGGTGCACTCCACCTTTCACGTGTCCTGTCTTAAGCCCCTCCTCTGCCGGGGCACGGCTCCTGCCGGCCCGCCACCTGGTCTGTGCCTGATCCAGGGATTCCCGGCTTACACGGTCCGCCGGTTGCTGGATGAGCGTCGTGCGCTGCAGCACCCAGTACCTGGTTGACTGGGAGGGGTATGGTCCCAAAGTGTGTTCCTGGGTTCCGGTTCGTCGCATTTTAGACCCGGAAGTCATCCGGGAGTTCCGTAGGAACCGTGCCGCAGGCCTCGGGACGGCAGGGGCTTGTTCATTCGTCCCAGCTCCTCTGCATTGTCCTGCGTAGCCAGAGGGCTTACCCTAACCCACCACATGCGTTCTCTGCTGTACCGGTGCTGTCTTTTAGGTACGAGAATGGCACACGGCCGCTTGGTTCCCGTTCGCCTCCTCCGCATCTCCCGTTTGCGCATGCGCTACTCCCCCGCTCGCTCTAGCCTCCCCCGGCGGCACCGAGCTCTACCTAAGCATTTCCGCATTTTGCAACACTTTCGGTTTTTATTGCCTTTCTTTTTGCGCTGGTCTATTCAAGCCTCAATGGGGAGTTTAATCCTCCTTGGGTTTTTTCTAGTTCTTTCCTTGTCCGCTCCATTCAGCAACGCTTCCTTGGTTTGAGTCCGCTGTGGGCGGCGCTTGTGTTGGCATTCTTTTCCTCGGTTCGCTCCCCCAGGTCTTGGTGTCTGGCTGTGTGGCAAGCCTCGTTTACCCTCGCCTCTGATGCTAGAGATCTGGTGTTCGATCCCCCTGTCTGGCTGGGAATCCCAGTTAGGGCTTTCAGTTTCTTTTCACGTTTCTTTACTGCCCATCGTCTCCCTTATCAGGAGCCTTCTGCGGCTGGGTCCTGAAACCCTTTTCTTTACCAGGTTCGGGAGCCGAACCCTAACAGAATCTTTAAAAGATTAGGTCAACCCATGATTTTTCTTTATTCAAACCACAAATGCACACAACAAAGCCCTTTGAGGACTTAATATGTATGAAAAATGGTCAAACAAAAAAGTAGTTAAAATAAAGATCAAATTAAACTGCATACAATGTATACAAGTCAATGCTTTATAACACAGTGAGACACTTATACCACACTTGTAACACAAACAATTATGAAGATATATCAATACATGCAGTGGTTGTCATGTGGCAGTTAAATGGTCAAATCAAGTTAATCATTTTTATATATCATATAATTTGCCATTTCAGTTTTTCTGTTAGCAATCAGCACAATTCAAAAATTGTAGCTACAAATAATTGATATTTATTCATTATTTCATTGTTTATTATTAAGCTTCATGAAGAAAACATGTCATTGGCAAAGACACAAAGCAAACATTTTGCATAATGCAGTAAACTACAATTGTGCTCAGCCTGACCTTTCAAATTGCACTTTAATTAACATACCAGCTGTCTCCCCATTATAATTTCCTGGTATTCACCATTTTATTATTAAATTAAATCTTAACAACTTGGATTAATTTTGATTGAAGGTTTATGATTGAATGTTTTTATTTTTATAATGAGAGTTTTTATGTTTTTCTTTTATAATCAGAGGTCTTGTCACATGTATTAAAAGCCAAACATAGAACCTGTCAAAAAGACTCTTATACAGAAGCTCCCCCTAGTGATAACACAAAGTGAGCACTTTGGTAAGACCTTTATTATCAGTCCTCAGATTTATCAGACATCTCAAAAAGATGGTATTGGTGGGTGAAAAATGAAGTTTGTCTACCAAATTTGTATAGCAACTGAAGCATGTTCAAGTTCACCTGAGTGTTTAGGAAAGTGTTTAGTGCTACATGCCTAAAAATGCCCATACCCATTCTTAAGTATTGAAGCTGCCTGGATGAATCTAATTAGGAATGTAAATGCCTGAAGGATCTCCAGAGAATCTTTATTGGGGAATGTCCCATCTCATCTAGTATTATAGAGTCAGTGCTGTTGTGTTGACACAAGCTGGTTGCAAAAATAGGATAGAAATAGAATACATTTTCCTCAGTTGAGGGTTAGATTTTGTTGTTTTCAGTGCAAGCTTAAACTTATTATATAGACACACATTTTTCTTAACGTTTACCCATCTTTATCACAGGAGCTGATTGCATGCAGGTACCTTGGACTCCATCTGTGTGGAGTTTGCAAGTCCTCCCTGTGTCTGGGTGTGCTCCAGTTTCCTCCCACATTCTAGAGACATGCTTTAGGTTGAAGACTTTAGTGCAGGCGGTCTTTAACATGAGACTGCAACATCATTTCTCAAGAATTCTTCAGTCTAATATTCCCAAATTACTTATTTCTGCCCTACAGAGTATTTAAGGCCAGAAAACAACTCAGTTCCATGCCAGGTCATGGAACATATTTTAATTGTTTGTCATTGTGTGTGTTTGAACAAATTGAAACAAAGAATAGAGATAAACTTTAATAATAAAAGAGTTTGAAAGTGATTTGTAAAAAACAAAAAAAGTTGAAAGAGGAAATACATTTAAGTTGAAATCTGAAAGATGTGGAAAGGGAACACAACTAGTAGTTTTTGTTTTGGAGATTGAGAATTGTAGTCAGCCTTACTTTGTTGGTTTATTTCCTTTATTTCCTGTTATTAGTCTTTAAAGTGATCTGATAGTCATTCTCACGCTACCATATAGAAGCGATCACTACTTCTCAACGTTATTTTGTCATTCTTACAACACTGAAATGTACAAAAGTCAGTACTAAATCAAAGACAAGTAGAACCACTGTGCATAATGATCAGGGGACTAAAGCATTTCAAAAGGCTAACACAATTATGCATGCACCCACACAAACCCCCAAAATGTCCACAGATACAAAACACATTCAAACTATAATTCTAAAGAGATACCCAAATACTGGAATCTTACACACACAGTCCGTCATCTGTATTAAACCAAGCATAATAGATTACTGTGCTCCTACCTTTTCCGTCTACCCATTTACTTTTCCTGAATGTCATACCTTGCTTTGTAACAAAGTCACATATGCGATGTTTGACGTTTATGGTCTAGTCAAAGAGATTATTGTCAAAAAGTACATCCATTTTTGTCACATGGTAGCTCATAAATAGTTTATGTAGTTATACATCTTCATTTCAATAAATGCAAGCTCACCGCCAGTCACTTGAAGGGTGAAAATGCTCAATAACGCACAGGAGTCATTTTGAATGGTTTGAACCTAAATGTCATAAAGAGCATTTCAAAAGGATCACTGAGGGTAGATTTGGTTTTGCTGAATCCGACTCTCAAGTGCATCTGTCACATCAATTTGATATTTTTTTGACAGCTTGATGCAATAACCACCTTCATGTGTTTCTACCTTCTCTTACTCTGCGTGCGGAAAAGAAATTCTCTGGTACTGCCACACCTTGCTCTTCCTCATGCAAAATGGGATTTTAAATAGGCATACAGACAGACAGGCTTATTCTATATGTAATTGTACTTCTGTATTCTGTGCCCCAATGACCCCGATTTTCTTTGGGGGCTGAGGGGATGCTATGGTCCTTCCTGAAGGTGTTAAAGCAAGGCCTGCAAATGCACAGCAGGTGTTGCTTGTTGTTTGTTGAAGTGATGATTCCAGCAGCAATGCTGTGTGTGATCCTCTGTTATCAGCGCAACACACACTAACACACTACTGCCATGTCAGTGTCATTGCAGTGCTGAGAATAATCCACCACCCAAACAATATCAGATCTCTGGTGGTCTTGTGGGGGTCCTGACCACTGAGGAACAGTGTGAAATGTATGCAGAGCAACAGATGGACTGCAGTCTGTAATGACATTAATATTATGGCTAATTTGTGTATATATACACTAATTGGCCACTCTATTAGTTACAATCACATGGCAGAAACTCAATGGATTTAGGCATGTAGACATGGTCAAGACGACCATCAGAATGGGGAAGAAAGGTGATTTAAGTGCCTTTGAACATGGCATGGCTGTGGGTGCTAGAGAGATTGTTCCGAGTATTTCAGAAACTGCTGATCTACTGGGATTTTCACACTCAGCCATCTCTAGGGATTACAGAGAATGGTCCAAAAAAGAGAAAATATTCAGTCAGCAACAGTTCTCTGGGCAAATGCCTTGCTGATGCCAGAGGTCAGAGGACAATGGCCAGACTGGTTCAAGCTGATAGAAAGACAACAGTAACTCAAATAACCACTTGTTACAACTAAGGTATGCAGAAGAGCATCTCTGAATGCACAACACGTCGAACCTTGAAGCAGATGGCTTACAGCAGCAGAAGACTGACACTCCTGTCAGCTAAGGACAAGCAACTAATGGGTTTACCAAAATTGGAGAACAGAAGATTGGAAAAAAACATTACCTGGTCTGATGAGTCTTGACTTCTGGTGCAGCATTTAGATTGTAGGGTCAAAATTTGGCGCAAGCAACATGATAGCATTGATCCATCCAGTCATGTTTCAACGTTCAGGCTGGTTCCGGTGCTGTAATGGTGTGGGGGATTTTCTTGCCATACTTTGAGCTTCTTCATACTCAATACTCAATTGTTGCTGATCATGTCCATCCCTTTATGACCACAGTGTACTAATATCCTGATGGCTACTCAGGATATTAGCAGGATAATGTGTCAAATCATCAACTGGTTTCTTGAACATGACAGGGAGTTCACTGTACTTAAATGGCCGCCGTAGTGACCAGATCTCAATCCAACAGTGTACATTTGGGATGTGTATGTAATTATAATGGAGAAACCAGCTGCTAGATTGCTCAGGCAGGGTATTTCTAGTGCCGGTCCCAAGCCCGGATAAATGGTGAGGGTTGAGTCAGGAAGGGCATCTGGTGTAAAACATTTGCCAAATAAAGTATGCGACTTCATAATAATTTCACCATACCGGATCGGTCGCGGCCCGGGTTAACAACGACTGCCACTGGTACTGGTAGCAAACAGGGTACCAGCGGAAATTGGACGTGGAGGACAGGGTGAGGTGGAAACGTTTAACTCGCTGTGGTGACCCCTGATAAAGGCAGAAGCCGAAAGAAGAAGAAGAAGAATGTAATTATAATGGAGAAAGTGATTTTCGTTATGTCATTGTCAGCAAGTCCAGGATCGTTCAGGGTTCATGTGTACTAATACATCGTAGTTTAACTGCTGCCAGTCTGTATTAATTTTCAGTAACAGCAAGCAAACATCACACAAACATCCAAATACCCTATGTAAAGCTGCAGATGGTTGTACCCTTATCTATGGAACCTTCAGCATATAGGAATAACCGTCAACTGTAGTCTGATATTGCTAGTTTCCATTAAAGGTTTGTGTTGCCATTTAGGGGACAATATAGACCGCACAATGTGCAATTTCCTGTGCTGAATTTATTTTTCCTATGCTGCCCACAGTGCTGTCCAGAACAATAATATGTGTGTATTTTTGCAGGTGTATTGCGAGTGGACTTTGGTGATGTGTCTGCCCGTAAGGCTCTGAGAGAAGCTCTGCAGTGTAAACCATTCTCCTGGTATCTGGAGAACATCTACCCTGACTCACAGATACCACGCAGATACTACTCGCTTGGAGAGGTAACTTTTTGTGCTGTACAGTGGTACTTGAAAGTTTGTGCACCCTTTAGAATTTTCAAAATTTCTGCATAAATATGACCTAAAACATCATCAGATTTTCACGTTTTTCAAGTCCTAAAAGTAGATAAAGAGAACCCAGTTAAACAAATGGGACAAAAATATTTTACTTGGTCATTTATTTATTGAGGAAAATGGTCCAATATTACATATTAGTGAGTGGCAAAAGAATTTGAACCTTTGCTTTCAGGATCTGGTGTAACCCACCCCACGTGCAGTAATAACTGCAACTAAACATTTCCTGTAACTGTTTATCAGTCCTGTTTATCAATTTTAGCCCATTCTTCCATACAGAACAGCATAAACTCTGGGATGTTGGTGGGTTTCCTCACATTAACTGCTTGCTTCAGGTCCTTCCACAACATTTTGATTGGATTAACGTCAGGACTTTGACTTGGAAATTCCTAAACATTAACTTTATTCTTCTTTAACCATTCTTTGGTAGAATGACTTGTGTGCTTAGGGTCGTTGTCCTGCTGCATGACCCACCTTCTCTTGAGATTCAGTTCATGGACAGATGTCCTGAGATTTTCCATTAGAATTCTCTGATATAATTCAGAATTCATTGTTCTATCAATGATGGCAAACCGTCCTGGCCCAGATGCAGCAAAACAGGCCAAAATTCTGAAACTGCTAATGAAAATGCTTGTTTGGATCATTGTGTAGAAGCATTCATACTGTCCCAATGACCCAAAAGACACCCCACAGCTTTGCATTGATTACTTGAAGAATAAAGCTTATCAAGGAGTGCTAACTGTCATAGATTTAAGTTAAACCACATCAAGCATTTATGCCACAACATTTATTTAACAAAATAAATGAATAACAATTGGTTTGTTATCAAGCAAGGAGTCTATATAATCAGACACTTTCTACCACACTGGTAAAATTGTTCCCATGTGTCTCTTGCAACATGTCATGGTCCATCTCCTCCTCAACATCACTCAGAATCTCCCTGGCCTCCTGTGACCAAATCAGCATTGTTCTCATTACCACAGGCTGAGGCTGTACAATGTGCTGACAGGAATGCTGCAACTTATGAATCTGGAGCCTGAACTGGTGTATGTAGATCATTATTATTAATTTGTGCA
Organism: Ancistrus triradiatus; assembly: GCA_025084515.1. Classification (NCBI taxonomy): domain Eukaryota; kingdom Metazoa; phylum Chordata; class Actinopteri; order Siluriformes; family Loricariidae; genus Ancistrus; species Ancistrus triradiatus. The sequence continues at coordinate 131,765 of JAJAGP010000231.1, forward strand.
GGAGACCAGTACAGCATCACCTTCATCAGTGTTCACTACATGCTTGTTCAGATAAAAACAGAGATCCAGGAATGTCTTTTGCTAAGTTAGAATGTCTATGATTTACAACACACATGCACCAATACTTCTTATACTGAAAATATCTAATACACTAACACAAATATACTAGTGTTGCACCGATACAATATCAGTACCGATATTGACACTTGCACACAGTATCGGTATCGGCAATAGAGAGCGTATTAAATAATCTTGCAACTTCTGTCAGATTCATCCGTGTAGGAAAACAATACAGCAAGCTTTGTTCCTTATTCTTCTTCCAAATATGGCTCACTGGCCAGGTGGGCCAACCTATAGATAGACTTCACAAATCATTTCACAAAGCAAGCACTATTTCTATCATGATTTCTTGTGTAACTCTCTCAGCAGGATCAGTAGTTGGAGACAGAGAAATTAAAGGTAAACTGTTCCTCTCTGAACAAGCCATGAAACCAGCTTCAACAAGCATTTTCTTGGATCAGTGATTATTATGTGAGGTCCACACACTCTGCCCCCAGGCTAAGTACCATATGCTGCAGATTTATTGGCACTGGTAAAGGTGGGCATGAAAATCTGTCACAAAAAATATGAGAAACCTTAACCTTTAATTGAAGTTTATTTCCACATGGCACTCCTAGTCATTCTTAGAAACATTGTAACTGAAGCATTACATTATACAATGCTGTAAATGTTTAGGAACTCATTAGCAGCCACACATGGCTTCCTGTTTCACTGGGATATAAATGAGGTGAGACAGATGCCAAATTTCTGCAGTTCATCCCAATTCATCAACATGGGGAAATATTTCACAAAACACATATGAAGTTACTATAAACAATTAGTGACATGCCTGAAAATGGCCATATTCACTGTTAGGGCATTGCTTAGGAAGTGACAAGGGGATGCAATTGCATATTGGCCACATGCATGATGACATTGTATGATAAGTTGGAGATCTTCAGAAGACAGAAGCATCCTGTTAGATGCAACTTGTCTGGCAAAGATCATCTCCAGCTCCCCTTCAACCTTATACATATAAATATTTACACATTTTTTGATGTGACTAAATGTGACATTATTCACAGTGCAGTGCATGGCATTCTTACAACAATCACGTGTTACATGGTGCTAAACCACAGTAGTATACATTTACATTGCTAATTACTTCCGTGGATTCAAAAGTGCATAATGTTCTGCAATTCCATCTATGCAATTTAACAGAGATTAAGACATTTACATTTACAGCATTTAGCAGACCCCCTTATCCAGAGCGACTTACAATGGGTACAGTCTTACAATCCAAGCAATTGTGGATTAAGGATCTTGCTCAAGGACCCAACAGTGGCAGCCTGGCAGATGTGGGATTTGAACCCTGGACCTTCTGGTCCATAGTCCAGTACCTTAACCACTAGGCTACCACAGTCCAAGATGTCAAATAAATGAATTGTACATTGATATCGACCACTACCTGATGCCTTCACAACATAAGTAAAACACTTCAATCAGTAGTTCCTTTACGTGACATTTAAAGGGGAATATCATTTGAATTATTAATTGGTGGTTAAAACTGACATTATTTACTAAAATCTGTCAAAGGGGGTGGAAGTTCAACAAGCTTTTTTCACAGGAGGAGGAAAGTGTGTCTTATTTTTTGCAGATGTTTTTAAGAGGTTTAATGTTTTCTTTCCAGTCCAGGTAACCAACCTGATGAAATAGGTGAGATCCAGCTAGTTTGGGGACAATGGACATTTTGAACAGTATAAACAGTACAATAATGTGTAATGACTTACATATTTAAATATACTGTGTGTCAAACAAAAGCAGTTAATCAGCCATCTTTGTTTTAGGTACAAGTTAAGCTTTATTAGGGTAGTAATATTTATAGTATATTTACTAGAGAACAGTTTCTAATGAGGAGCTGATGGCCATGATTAATAATGGACTTCTGAGCCAGTGAGAGGTGTGGTTTCGAGAAATAAAGTTTGTGTATGTGTGTGTAGGAGAGAACTCTTATGCTGAGGCCTCATTTCATAACTGTGCAGTAAAGCTTATCTGTTTCACCTCGGCTGCATTCTCAGCAATGTGATGTTTCAATATTTCAACAATTTGTACAGCCCTTCTACTGCAGGCTCTATTCCCTAGACTAGGTATGTGGTTTATAATCAAAGAAGGCAGGAATTAAGGATAATCAGCTTTGATTTTGGAATAAAGAAACTTGAGTTTGTTGTTTTATTAGTTATTTAATGTCACATCAGCACCAATGACTATTCATGACAGGAGCAAGGTTACATCAATACTAGTCAAACACATTTGCACAGGGGGCACTTTAGAGGGACCAGTTAACCTGAAAACCTAATTGGAACAAGGGAGGAAAACAGAGTACCCACAGAAAACCCATGCAAGCACTGAGTTTGCAGAGTGGACATGCAAAGTCCAAACATCCAGAGTCTGAATTCGGGATCTGGAGTTGTGTGGTGACCTTACTAAGCACTTGTGTCATCGTGACCAAGAAACTGAGTAGACACTCCAACAATGCATGATCATCAGAGTTTTGTGCTACTCAGCCAGGATGCTAATTATGTCTGACCCTGCACGTAAATTGTTTGTAATTATTGAACTCTAATTACTTGTTCTGCTTGCAGTGCACTCAAGCAAATCAAGGCCATGTATTATTAATTACAAGGATGAGAAATTATTGCTGCAGACCAGTGCTTAAGTGACCCTAACAAAGTGCCATAATTATTCATTCTATAGATAGTCTACCAAGTTGCAGAAACTTTTTCTGTTTCATTTTGCTTCATGGTAATGCTAACAGTTCATTTTAGTAGTCGACACATTGGATGCTTGAAAAAATGGGATGGTGAGACATGAGCAACTTAATTCTAAATTATTATATTATTGGGTACACTTCCTTGTTTCTACACTCATTTTCAGTTTTATCAGGACCACTTACCATATAGAAGCACTTTTTAGTTCTACAATTACAAACTGTAGTCTATCTGTTTCTCTACATACTCTGTTATTCCCATTTACTCGGTTCTCTAATGATCAAAACCCCCAGAGATCAGGTACTACTTGGATGTTGGATCATTCTCAGCACTGCAGTGACACTGACATGGTGGTGGTGTGTAAGTGTGTGTTGTGCTGGTATCAGTGGATCAGACAGAGCAGTGCTGCTGGGTTTTTTGAACACCTTAGTGTCATTGCTGGACTGAAACTTGTCCAGCCACCAGCATCCTGTAGTACACTGTTTAAATACTCCAGCAGCGCTGCTATGTCTGATCCAATCGCAACAACAAAATACACACTAACACACCACCACCGCACAAGTAGCTCAAAAGTACCTGCGAATACCCCTACTAGGATATTGAGACACTAGTAGATGCTATGTCTTTGTTGATGTCCTTGTTGGTTAGACAAGCACTGTTATCCTTCACAGATCCGAAACGTAGAGACCAATCAGTGCGTGGACAACATGGGGAGGAAAGAGAATGAGAAAGTGGGCTTCTTCAATTGTCACGGCATGGGTGGGAACCAGGTGAGGACACACTAGCTTCATGAAAAAAATCAGCACTGTCTTTAAGGTGGGGCAAATGGTGGGTCTGTCCAATGACCCAAACTTCATGTATCAAGAGAAATTAAGCTTTACTATATAGTATATAAGGACACATGTTTGTGAAGCACATGTACAGATATATTTTTGTGTAACTGGGAAGACATTTTGTCCCTATACTGTACAGGTCCCAATTCAACAGATCAGGACAGAAACCTTGTTTAAAAGGGGTTCAAGTCAACATTGCTTGGAGCAAGATAAAAGTACAGTGGCACAGCCATGCAAAACAGTCTATTGACTAACTTACCTTACAACTCCTTCAACATCATGGTTTTTAAATGCTGAAATAGCTGTGAGTATGTTAGTTGTAGTAAATAACTGTTATTCATTACATGGATCAGAAATGATTGCTCCAGACCTAAACACAAGTGACTATAGAAATAAATGCAGCCCCTTTAAGTTCTGAACAGTTTCTTAGCCATTTCTGAGCAGTTGCTTAGCAGTTACATAGGTACATACAGACCAATGCACTGTTAACTAAACAAGTTACAGCTGGATAAAAATTGACTGAGCATAGCTCTACACAACAACGTATCAGCGTTAATCCTGCGTACACACATACGGAGAATACCTAGCTGAGCTTCATATACACGTAGCTCAGCTTCATATCATAACGGATATAAACATGCGTCCCTACTCAAATTAACCAGACATTTACATTTCAGTACTCTATTATGTCATCTGAAGCTGACTGCTGTGTATTTCATGGAGAAGAGCACGTGATACAGTAAAAGCCTTCTCCATCAGTATACATGATTGGCTCGTAAACGTAAGTAATATACATATCAAAGCGACACCTAGCGACGATTACTGGAATAACGTCTGAAGCGTCAAGAATTCACAACAGGTATGCAGAACATGTAGGGAATAGGTCCACTTAAAGAAACACTAATTTCCAGAACAGGCAGTGCTGTAGCGCCTTTTAAACACTTTAAAAAACAGATTGCAAATTTTCCGTTTCATATTTCCTCTTGGCAGAGCAAATTGTGAAAATCAAGGATGTCGTTGGACCTGTTTTAGGTGCCCTATGTTCTCTAGCTCCCCCAAATAAACATGTATTCTTATGCTGCCTTCAAGTCGTCCTCTGAAGTTCCTACTTACGAGTTCGGAGGTCGTACTTACGACATGATGTACATTCAAGTGTTTTTTGTCGGGTGGTGACGGCAAAAGAAAACTTTTGTTTGTACTACTTTCTGTAGGCAAAACCAGCAAGTTTATTTAGCCTTACTTGAAGAGAATGAAGCGAACAGGACACGCATTAGATGAGTAATATTTTATATTATATAATATTATTTTGTTGTAATTCCTCATTAACATCAGTGCAAGTTGGACAAAATGTACACAAGCTTAAACTGTACAGTTAACATGCAAAACTACTGGTAGTAAGCTAAAAACTTTTACTGCAGTAGCAGCATCCATGACGTTTCGTTACTGACACTCCCCCAACTCGGAAAGTCATGGCTTATCGAAAAATCCTAGTTTCTGACTGGTAAATACGACATTTCGGTGACGTTTATGTTCTCGTAAATACGATATTTTCCGACACCACTTGAAGGCAGCATTAATTTACATCATCAGTCGTTTCTTTCTTTTCAATCGCCCTTCATAACTGCAATGGAATTAAATTTGACACACAATTTGACACTGCTGTCCCATAACATCCCTGAAACGGTGCTGTACACCGCATTAATATATACAGTTTAGTTCTAAAAATTAAAGTTAGATAGATCTAGAAATATTTTTTCACAATGAAACTTATTTGATGTATTTACTAGATTTAAGCTTTAGTCTGCTAACAAAATTAGATTTAAAAAGCTAGTTTGACTAGTGCTGCAACGTTTGATTGACTTTTTTGTTTGTAGGGGTTTTACCAAAGGCCCTTTTGGCCTCTGGCTGATAATGGACTTTGATTTTTCATATGTCCTTGTATGAAAATAAATAAAAAGTAAATTGGGAAAGTAATTGTCTATGTAACTAATTTCCATTCTAACTCATTTTGCTGTCAAATGTCACACTGTTCTAAAAATTCAGTCATCCAAGTTATTAAACATGAATGCAGCTACAGACCAGATGCACATTTGATTGTAGCAATCCATATTCTCAGTATTTCAGTAGTGTATTTAGGACAGGCTACTACAAGTAACATTTCTTGTATCTTCTTGTTAGTAGATGGATAGTAGTTAAGTCATGTAAGATATGTACCTAAAACAGACTTTGAATGCCATGTCGCGTTTATAGAGATTTGGTGCTACGAGACTTTTTATTTCTCAAATTGCATGTTTTAATTTTATGCCAGTTTCATAATGTGGACATTTTTGGGTTATTTTTAAATTCTCAGAGGGGACGAACTTCTACACCCCACCGTGTCAAAGCGCCCCACCACCCGGCGAAACCTAAAAGTGTCTGTGTGCAATACAGACCGTAACGTAGATAACTGCAAAGTAAATTAATGTGCATGAAAATGCTAAACCTTTTTTAATTTGACCAACTGTTTATGGCTGCAATGTCTGGAGTTAAAAGACAGATTTTTATTTCCTATTAAAATTTATTGTAATCTTTAAGACCTTGGAGGTTAAAGTGAACGGATGTTGATCGAATGGTCTTTAAACGGAGTATACCTGTATACATAATTACTATGTGCGAATCAAACCTCTAGGTTAGGTGTAGGTATACTCTGAAAGAGAAGCTCAATAACATATTTAGTGTGTAACAGCTCTGTGTGTTGTACAGGTGTTTTCATATACAGCAGATAAAGAGATCCGTACTGATGATCTGTGTCTGGATGTGTCCCGTCTGAACGGACCTGTCGTCATGATCAAGTGCCACCACATGAAGGGAAATCAGATGTTTGAGTATGATGCAGAGGTATGTGCAGTATTACAATAATCATTAATGATTTTCATCTAATATATCGTATGGCTCGTGCATGTGCCTACTGTGATGGGAATGAGGAAAATTGGTTTCAAAAGGATGTTGGATAAGTCTGAACCACCAGATGGTGCTGCAAGCCACACATTTACTGTGAATTTCCACTGGCCTCTTCTGAAATAGGCTGTTCATAAAACATTTATTTCTTGCTTAGTATGTTGGCAAGTGGGAATATGATTTTAAGGTAAGCACACTGATATTTTGGTGATCACTGTTGTAGTTGTCTGAGCTGGTATTTATATTTTCTGTCGTAGTTGTACTGTTGTGTTTTAAGTGCAGCATACATTTTAGCAGGTTTTGGTGTTAGATTTATGAGTACAGATATGACAGTCTTCATATCTTTGGATTAGATTCCTAGCTTAGAGTTACACTCTATTGATTTTTACATTGGATTCATAGCTTTCTGTTACATTGTATTGATTTTTTACAGTGTAGCTATGTATGGTATTTCCACAATCCCTCTTTTATTGATCATATCGTGTACCCAAGTTCCTTTGAGGTAGCTTGATAAGTTAGTTGTCTTCTTTTAAAAATTCTGATAGCTTTGTAAGACTTAGAAGCACCCACTGCTTCTCCATGTGTAATTCTGTCAAATTCTCAATATCAGTGCTAACCCCATTGATTGGATGGCCTACTTAGAATATTTTGGCCATAAGCTATTAAAGAGGGCATCACCACAAGAGACTTGAGGCGGAAAAAAAACTTCTTTTAGTCACAGACTTCCCTGCCTCTTGAGAATTGGGCTATGCTATTTATATTTCCATTTATGCTTTCACCTCCAAATTATTTAGGCCTCTTGACAAGCCTACTGAAAACATCCATGTTGCACTTTATTCATATATTGCCCTGGAGAGCTGAAATATCTTTTGATTATTAATTTATGCAATATAAAATATGCACTGGATGGGTTTTCAAAAATGTCACTGACTGTCAATGATGTCCATCGTGAAACTATTTCTAAATCTTTTGCTGAATCCCAGATTTTGTACCATAAAAGTTTGATGGGTTTCATGAAAACATCTCTTTGTGAACACATCAGTTCTTTATACATGCCTCTTGATGACTGGGAGAGTAGATGGCAAGTAAAAATAGGTCTGTTATCATATCTCTTGTAAATTTTTCGATCCTGACAGTGATGCCTGTATCGCCTCTAATTCTGGAAAAAAAGCAGAGAGGTAACTGTATTCTAAGCTAAACCAGTCCATGCTTCTGATCTGCTCTCTAATAATCTAATATCTCTCCCATAACCCATTATCTAACGCACGGTCCATCTCACTCCTGTAATTCACTTTAAATGCATCATCTTTTCATGACATTCATACATGTCTCACTCTAAGCTAAGTGCTTCAGGGCCATGGTTCATTTTAATATGAAGAGCCAGGACCAGTTCGACCTCATTAGCCTCAGTAGTTGTATTCACAGTGGTGAAGTGCTAGGCTTGTGTTGTGTGTAGTTGTGCATTGCTGTAGAACATCGTAGTGCGACTATGTTGCATTGTGTGACACATTCATCCATGATGCTTTGTGTCATGTTTTGTGGTGGTCATCAGAAAGGCACGTTCCTGCACATTATCACACAGTCTTGCCTCACCATCAGTCGGCTGGAGGATGGGACATATGGGCCTACAGTGGAGTACTGTGATGGTAGTCCTCTTCAGCTCTGGGTCCTGAGGAACTACACCACATTGGAAGTGGCTAGGAAGCTCTACTACAGCCCCACTGATTACTTTCTGTAGCCCAGGTCACAGCAGGTTAGTTCTGGGAAGCATAGTAGCTTAGTTCTCCTTAATTAGTTCTCTTTTCTCATTCTTTAGACAAGGATTGGGAGCCTGCCAAAATTTGAGTTATATAAAGGACCTAAGTGCAATAGCAACTGTATGCTGTAGTCCAGTTTTTCACGCCATCCTTAAAAAACATTGTTACTAATACATTAATTTTTACCACTAGTAATACTGTTCAGTGGTACCTTGGTTCTCGACCTCCTCAGTCCTCGTCGGTAGCTCTCGCTCAGAGAAAATCTGTGCTGTGTTTATCCTTTTTTTTCTTTACAGTAGAGTACTGTATTCTTAGTGCAAATAAATCTCCATGGATTCTTAAAAGGTTAATTATAAGAGCCAACCGAAAGCAAAACAGGAAATGAATACTCCAGAACACAGGCTGCAGTTAGTTAGCCAAAAGAGTACGTGTTTTGCACTTTCAATCCCATTACTCACTGAATTACATGAGATTTTTCGACACTTTATTATAAAATAAACGTTGTGTTAATTATTTTGGCCAACTGTAAGTTAATGTAAGTGTTTTAAACATTAACTTACTTACTTATCATGAGGCGGAATCTCCATCTAAAGCCGCCATAATGTAACTGCCATAATGTTACTTCAGCCTCGTCTCCACTGTAATGCATCAAACACTCGTTAAACTCCGTTATGATACTGAAATGATATGTTATGATACATTATGAAAACTGTTTATGATACATTTAACTTCTGATGGATTTGTCAGAACATATCCCCATCATAATCCCGGGAGCTCCTTTAAATTATTCCTTATGGGAAAAATTTACTCAGTACTCGTCATTTTCAGCTCTCGACAAGCCTTCTGGAAGGAATTCATGACAAGAACCGAGGTACCACCACACTACTCTATTTACCCTTAGTTTTTGTTGTTATTATTAAATTTTTTTGTTTGTTTGATTGGTTTTTGGTTGTCCTACATGAACAGTTTATCAATATGACAGTGGGCAGCAGGATTAATGTCCCTGTCTAATTGAATATAAAGAAAATCAAACAATATAGTATACAATATGTACATGCCATAAGGCGGGTGTTTTACACACAGATACAGAATGACACTGACTTATGGAACATCAAGGCCTTATGGAAGCCCCAGGGAAGAAGGACCTTCCTTTACTGATTACATTTCAGATGGAAAAAACAAACGTAAAGTGTGTTTGTTTGTTTAATTGCGAGTGGGTTTCCTCACATTAAATGTTGTCTCAACATTTATATTGAATTGAGTTAGGCCTTTGACATGGACATTCCAAATCATGAACCTTGGTCGTCTTCTCCATTTTTTGGTAGAACAACTTCACGGACAGATGTGTTGACATTTTTCTTTAGAATGTGGTATAATTAATAATTAGTTGTTCCATTAATGATAGCAAACTGTTCTAGTTCAGATGCAGCAATACAGGCTCAAACTATGATACTACCACCATCATGTTTCAAAAATGGGATATGTTTCTTATTCTGAAATGCAATGGTTTTCCAGCTTGATGATCATCAACAACTCTTTTTCATGAGTCCTCAGAAATCTCCTTTGTTACTGTTCCACACTTCCACTTCCACATGATACAGTGGTGCTTGAAAGTTTGTGAACCCTTTAGAATTTTAGAATATTTCTGCATAAATATGACCTAAAACATCATCAGATTTTAACACAAGTACTAAAAGTAGATAAAGAGAACCCAGTTAAACAATTGAGACAAAAATATTATACTTGGTCATTTATTTATTGTGGAAAATGATCCAATATTACATATTAGTGAGTGGCAAAAGTATGTGAACCTCTAGGATTAGCAGTTAATTTGAAGGTGAAATTAGAGTCAGGTGTTTTCAATCAATGGGATGACAATCAGGTGTGAGTGGGAACTCTGTTTTATTTAAAGCACAGGGATCTATCAAAGTATGCTCTTCACAACACATGTTTGTGGAAGTGTATCATGGCACGAACAAAGGAGATTTCTGAGGACCTCAGAAAAAGAGTTGTTGATGCTCATCAGGCTGGAAAAGGTTAAAAAACACCTCTAAAGAGTTTGGACTCCACCAATCCACAGTCAGACAGATTGTGTACAAATTGAGGAAATTCAAGACCATTGTTACCCTCCTCAAGAGCAAGGCGTGTAATAGATGGTGAGGTCACAAAGGACCCCAGGGTAACTTATAAGCAACTGAAGGCCTCTCTCACATTGGCTACTGTTAATGTTACTGAGCCCACCATCAGAAGAACACTGAACATCATTGGTGTCCATTGCAGGGTTGCAAGGTGAAAGCCACTGCTCTCCAAAAAGAACATCTACAGTTTGCTAAAGATCACGTGGACAAGCCAGAAGGCTATTGGAAGAATGTTTTGTGGACGGATGAGACCAAAATAGAACTTTATGGTTTAAAGGAAAAGCGTTATGTTTGGAGAAGGGAAAACACTGCATTCCAGAATAAGAACCTTATCCCATCTGTGAAATGTGGTGGTAGTATCACGGTTTGGGCCTGTTTTGCTGTATCTGGGCCAGGACGGCTTGCTATCATTGATGGAACAATGAATTCTGAATTATATCAGATAATTATAAAGGAAGATGTCAGGACAACTGTCCTTGAACTGAATCTTAAGAGAAGGTGGGTCATGCAGCAAGACAACGACCCTAAGCACACAAGTCGTTCTACCAAAGAATAGTTAAAGAAGAATAATGTTAATGTTTTGGAATGGCCAAGTCAAAGTCCTGACCTTAATCCAATTGAAATGTTGTGGAAGGACCTGAAGCGAGCAGTTAATGTGAGGAAACCCACCAACATCCCAGAGCTGAAGCTGTTCTGTACGGAGGAATGGGCTAAAATTCCTCCAAGCCGGTGAGCAGGACTGATCAACATGAAAAGTTACAGGAAACATTTAGTAGCAGTTATTGCTGCACAGGGGGGTCACACCAGATACTGAAAGCAAATCTTCACATACTTTTGCCACTCACTAATATGTAATATTGGATTATTTTCCTCAATAAATAAATGACCAAGTATAATATTTTTGACTCATTTGTTTAACTGGGTTCTCTTTATCCACTTTTAGGACTTGTGTGAAAATCTGATGATGTTTTAGGTCACATTTATGCAGAAATATAGAAAATTCTAAAGGGTTCACAAACTTTCAAGCACCACTGTAGGTGTAATTTGAGGACTAGGCCAGTTTAAACACTTGGATTTGTTTTAATCAGAGCAGTTTGATGCTGCTTTAGGATGTAAGCCAAAACATAGATTTTATATAAATTTTATAATATAGTTTGTTAGTCTTTTATTATTATATTACCATTTGTGCTGTGAAACTTGTTTTGTCTGGACATCCCAGGTTATGCCCAAAGACTATTTCAGCACCTGTGTTCAATCCCAGAGTGTTTAGGAACTATTACTAATGACCTTTTAGCGAAATTGGAGCAGTCAGGTACACACACAAAGTAATAACGGACATCAAGAGTCACTATATACATACCACTATCACCCTGACCTTTTCAGAACCACTTCATCAAATTAAATCTCAGTTGACATTTATTTTTTACAGAAATATTTAATATTGATATGAAAATTTGGTTCTCCCCTAAGCTCCCCCCATTTCCTATTTAGCATGAGCAGAGGAGCATCTTTATTCCATGCTGATTATCTGTGCTCAGAACACTGAAATAGGTTTGTCTTTGTTTACGAGCTCTTTTGAAGTGATCCCTCATTGTGAAAGGTCTCTTTTATGGCCCCGTCCTTTTCTGAGAGCAGGGTTGCATCTGAGCACTCACACGTAGCCATGCCGCAGCTGTGCTCAGCACAAACAGTCTGTTTTTTTATATATTTATTGTCAAAATCCTGAATTTTAATGGCCTCTCTGCCACGTTTTTATGCTGAAAGTGCTGTGTTTCTTTTCAGACCATTAGCCTTTCTGTGTTCCTCTGTTTTGTGTTCCTTTGCTTCTCACAGTTGGTTTGGTCTCATATTCATCCTCAGCACTCAGATTCTTAATGTTTATCTCTCTCTGCTTTGATGCTCTCGGTGTGATTTGAAGCCAATCTAATTGAGACATGTTGGTCTCAAAGGGAAAAAAGCAAGCGACTTGAGTGACATGAGTATTACTAATTAAGTGATGCCTAAGATGTATTTAATAATGAACTGATTTAAGTTGTTCATTTATCCATATTTCACTAACAAAAGCAACATTTCATAGGTCTGCCACTTCAGCAAATGGTTTACTATGTTATCCCCAATGAATTTTGACTAATACATTTTTGATGCTGTTAAAACCTCAACAGTTCAAAATATACAGTCACTGTAATCTTATGTTTGTTTGTCTTCTTTGTGAATATAAAAGGCATTAGCAACTAGAAACATGGCAAGTAAAGGGGTATTGAAATTTTTGTTGTAATTGTTGTGTTGTCTTTATGAATATGGCTGAAATACCCTCTCCAAAATTGTTTCAAGTTAGCTCACTTAGCTAACATCACTAAACAGCAGAACTGTTTACCAGACATGCAGCTCACGTCTGATGGATAGCTGCATTATATTCTGGAAACATTAATCTAGCTTTTATCTGCACTACATCACATGGATTTTTCATTAATTTGACATTGCACATTGAAAAATGGTGACTGAGAAAATAAAACATTTCTCACTTGGTTTTATGAAGCTGACAAGAAATAGAAATTGCTGTTTTTGTCAATTTAATACTACTTTAAAGGTGCCAGCATACCAGCAGCACACAACACCTAATGAGTGGAGTTGGGTGTAGGGGGGAGTTGCAGTGATGTTCAGTCTGAAAACTTTTGTGATGTTATTATATATAGAGAAAAAAATCAATAAAAAATAGGTTCCTGAAAATATGTTTTGTGGCTGTCCAAGGTTCTATAAACAGGAGTAAATAACAGATGGAGAATTTGTGCAGAATTCAATCCATCAGTGTGGCAGATAAACTCCTTAGATCAAGGCATTGGTCTTGTCAGTCATGTTTGAATGTATTAGAGCATGCATTTGGTTCATAGCTTTGGACAGAACACTGAAGGCACCAGCTGAATGTGTGTGGTTGCTGAGATTCAAAACTTCCTCAAAAATGACTGTTTCCTGTAAGGCTTGGTGCAGCTGCACTGTCCACTTGTGTGCATGTCTGATGTGTATCTGAAGGATTAAAAGCTGCATCCAGCTCAATTCCAAAACATCCTTTAAATGTCAGGCTGTATTCCTACAACACACTACTAAACTACAGTCTAAACTTGTTATCTCGCCCACATCTGTTTCATGGCTATTGTAGCGGAATATGACTACACCTTTAAATAGATAAATGTTAATGAACAAACGGGGCACCACCGGATCGTTTGGGGACTGGTGGATCCGGAAAACCAGTTGAAAAAGGAAAAGACAAATGAATCTGGAAGTTGATATGGGCAAGTTCAGTCTGGATCTGAAAAGTGAATTTGCAGTTCTTTTCTCAACCTCAGGTTGAATAAATAAAATCTCTTGTGGAGCGGGTGATGTTTATCTTCCGATTAACACAGCCACTCGGCAGGCCTCTTGACGCCGTAGACTTTTAGGCTTGTCGGTTATGCAGGTAGGCGTGTCACACAGATGTTCTCCTGGCAGAGTTCTTCAGGTGACCCAGTATTAGGCACACTTCCCAGCTTTAGGATGCTGGCGGTTCACGGTCCTCGAAGATTACCTTCATGCACACTCAAATCTTTACCCTAGCCACAGGTAAATGCTAAGTCTGACACGAACTTTACACAAGCACGTTTCACTAAACTTGGAAGGCTAGTATATACAAATGTGGTCGAGCATGAAGGAGATCTTTGCTAGTTCTTTGCTAGGTCTTTTCACTACTTTGCTAGGTCTTTTCTCTACTTTCTTTCGCTTAGAATTCAGCACTACCAAACTACTAAAACTAAAACTACTGGAAATGGAAAACCTTAACTTAAACTTAAACTAAAACTTAAACTTAAAACAAAAACTTAAACTCCAACTTCTTAAAACTCCAACTTGAAAACTAAAAAAAAGAAACTTAAAACTAAAACTCCAAAAAGAAATCTTTAACTAAAAACGTCTGCTTCCAAAAAAAACCCTATAAATTTTCAGCTTGTGCCAAGGGTTTTGTACACACTCTGATGTGAGCTAGGGGTATTGCCCAGAATTGGCCAATGAGGAGTTGACTCTGGATCCAGTCCCTCCTCTCGTTGGCGCATCATTTATTTTCACTGTACATTGATATGCACCGATACAGAGGTTATAACTTTGGATTAATATACTGGGTATCTAAGATGTCCATGTGTATCACATCAGAATCAAAATTCCTCAAAGTTACATGTTTAGTTGTGGGAGTTCAGTTACTAGGTTTCGATTGTCAAGAGCACCTTGAATCTACAAACTATAACACAAAATAAGGCATTCCACACTACAGCACATACATTTGCTATTTTTTAGACAAACAATGATGTCATTAATACCGGATGTAGGATGCAATACACTCTTGATAACAATTTGCGTCTCTGGTCCTCTATAGATGTGAATAAGTATTAATCTGATTGATGCAAGAGGCTCTGTATGTATGTGTGTGTATATATATATATATATATACACACCACACACAGAATCTCTCTTTTATAAGTAATTTGACCAGGGATATTCGTGTATATATATATATATATATATATATATATATATATATATATATATATACACGAATATCCCTGGTCAAATTACTTATAAAAGAGAGATTCTGTGTGTGGTGTGTGTGTGTGATTGGACTAGTTGCAAAGCAGTCTCATAACAAAAGTTAACACTGATATTAAAAATATGTCTTAAAAAGACTGAGGTCCTCGGGTCGTATGTCATCCAGAGTTGACATGCCTGGCTCCAGTCTGGCTGGAGAGTGCCACGTTTGTGTGTCATAAAAGTGAGAAACTGTGAAGGCATCTTTGTTTTTCTTGCAAACGAAATGGCAGACATCCTAGAATGGTGGGAGTCTGGGGAAGAGAGTGTCAGAAATTCTTTAAAAATAACTTGGTTTACGATGGTGAGATGCAGGGATTATCGACAACTGGGCCAGGTCCGAAATTTACATTTACATTTACAGCATTTTAGCAGACGCCCTTATCCAGAGTGACTTACAATAGATACAGTCTTACAATCCAAGCAATTGTGGCTTAAGGGCCTTGCTCAAAGCTTGACAGAGGTGGGATTTGAACCTTGGACCTTTTGGTCCAGAGTCCAGTACATTAACCGCTAGGCTACCACAGTCCCAACAGAAATTTCTTCTGTTGGTTTGAGTATTGGGTTGTTATCGTGGCCATTAATCTGTGAAGAGTCTGTTCTCTTGGTGGTCCTTTCCGCATTCCAGTGTCAGTAATGTTTGTGACTTGGTGGAGAGAGGTGGTGAAGAAACCAGAGTTCAGGTGGCGGCCAATCCAGCTATTGAGGCTACACCATTTTTGGCAAGAGGCAAGTTTGGCGACTTAACGAGGTTACAAAAAATAGACAAAGTGACATTCATAAACTGTACATAAAATGTACATAAACATGAACAGTACTTACATGTACAATTTCTATTCATTTACACAAATTTGAGAAATTGTCCGTGATTGACGATTGTTTCTGTCACATGAAGTCCAGTCTGCTATGAATAACAGCAAAGTGATTGTAAGACAAGTCTGTTCACTCCGCTGCCATCTAGGTAACAGTTATTTCCAGCCATACAAGACCGGACTCAATTTTGAATGGGGAGAGACCTATATATAAACGAAACTGAAAGAGAAATCAACATTTTTTTCAGTATAATCTGACAAAAATGATAGAACTTACTTGCATTGTGTTACAGTCCACCATCTAAAAATGAAATGGCGAACCGTGAAAACTGAAAAAGAAGGGTTGGGACCCAAATGCAGTTAGCTCCAGATGGTATTGATGAACTGAAATAAACGAAAGAAATAAAACAATAATTAATAAAACACAAATAAGTAAATAACTCAAATAGCTCAAGGACCGCACTGCAGAGAGAGAGAGGGAGAGGAAGGCGGGGGGAATCCCCCGCACACGCCAGCTCAGAGAAGAAGTGGGGGGGCGCGAGCCGAATGCGTGCACAGCGCGTGCCAAGCGCTTGCGCGAGCTTGCAGACACACGCAGACGCAGAACGGCGGTTAGTGTCAGGTGGCGTTAGGGGGAAGTAGGAAGCGGGGGAATGCAATGGAATGAAATAAACGCACATAACTCTTACCCTACGCTAAGCTACTTTCTTAATGATAGGTTACCTCACGCTTCCCAGCGCTACGTGAACTGAGCCCCTTGGCAGGCCCAGTCCGTCCTCTTTCCGAGGGGTCTCTGGCTTGCCGGACACGCTCGGGGTTGAGCGTCTGGCGTACTGGGAGGCCCTGGGAAGCAGGGCAAGCCTCCACATGGAGGCTGATTAGGGAGGGCGGGGCAGGCCAAGCCAGGTGCAACACCCGGTCTGAGCACAGAAACCACCCTCACCGGCTCAAGGGTGGAGTTCGGTGCTGGCGGCTCAGGGGCGAAGCTCGACCCAGCGAGACTTTTGAAAAAGGTGGGCGCGAGGCGTCTGGCTGAGCGGAAGAAAGAACACCGCCATGGTGGCACAGGGACGACCGTAGCGTGCTCTGTTGCAGCACTGGATGTCGCTAAGGACTTGAATACCAGGCCAACAGGCGCGGCAAGCTTGAGTACGGGGCCAGGCGGCGCTAAATGCCCAGGCATGGAGCTCAGCTGCTCAGATGCGGGGCTTGTGAGCGGGGCGGGCCCAGGTATGGGGCTAGGTGGCGCCAAATGCCCAGGCATGGAGCTTTCTGCTCAGATGCGGGGTGTGTGAGCACGGTGAGCTTGGGAAGGGAGCTTAATTGCTCGGGTTCGGAGCTAGGCAGCGCTGAGTGCTCTATTACACAGCTTAAAGGCATGGCGAGCTCTGGTACGAGGCTAGGCGGCGCTAAATGCTCAGGCATGGAACTTACAAGCTCAGATGCAGAGCTTACAGATGTGGCGAGCTCTGGTACGAGGCTAGGCGGCGCTAAAATGCTCAGGCATGGAGTGTACAAGCTCAGATGCGGCGCTTACGAGCGTGGCGAGCTCTGGTACGAGGCTAGACGGCGCTAAATGCTCAGGCATGGAGCTTACAAGCTCAGATGCGGAGCTTACGGGTGCGGCAAGCTCTGGTACGAGGCTAGACGGCGCTAAATGCTCAGGCATGGAGCTTAACTGCTCAGATGCGGAGCTTACGGGCACGACGAGCTCTAGTATGAGGCTGGGGGCGCTAAATGCCCAGGCATGGAGCTTAACTGCTCAGATGCGGGGCGTGTGAGTGTGGCGAGCTCGGGAACGGAACTTAATTGCTCGGGTTTGGAGCTAGGCAGTGCTGAGTGCTCTATTTTAGAGCTTAGAGGCGCAGCGAGCTCTGGTACGAGGCTAGGCGGCGCTAAATGCTCAAGCATGGAGCTTACGAGCTCAGATGCGGACCTTACAGGTGCAGCGAGCTCTGGTACGAGGCTAGGCGGCGCTAAATGTTCAGGCATGGAGGTTACGAGCTCAGATGCAGAGCTTACAGGCGCGGCGAGCCCAGGTACAGAGCTAGGGGGGCGCTAAATGCTCAGGCACAGGGCCAAACTGCCCAGGTGCGGAGCATACGAGCGTGGCGAGCCCAAATTCAGAGCTAGGGGGCACTAAATGCTCCATGTCAGAGCTTATGGGCGCGGCGTGTTCTTGAACGGGGCTAGGCGGCGCTACATACCCCGGCATGGAGCTTAATTGCTCAGATGCGGGGCTTACGGGAGCGACAAGCTCTAGTACAGAGCTAGGCAGCGCTAAATGCCCAGGCATGAGACCGGGTGGACTTGAGTTGCTGGAAAGAAGTCCCGTCCTCTTCCTCACACGCTGTTCAAGGCGGGCCTCCACCAACCTGGCCAGCTCGAACAGCTTGTCAAGGGAAGAGGCGGGTGGGAGAAAACACAGCTAAAGATCCACATCCTCATTGAGACTCAGTCTAAATGGCTCAATGAGGGACAGCTCATGTAAGCTGCTCACTGCGGCCAGGGCACAGAATTCAGCCACGTATTCCTGCACACCCCGGGAACCCTGAAGGATGTTAAAAACGCTGGTTGGTTCTAGGGCAGGAATAAGTGGCTGGGGGTCCAGGTAGACCGTGGGCACGTCCCACTACCATTCTGCTATGGTCCGTCATCTAAAAATGAAATGGCGAACCGTGAAAACTGAAAAAGAAGGGTTGGGACCCAAATGCAGTTAGCTCCAGATGGTACTGATGAACTGAAATAAACGAAAGAAATAAAACAATAATTTATAAAACACAAATAAGTAAATAACAAAGGAAAACTGAGCTTCTGCTTGCCAGAGAGAGATCGGCGAATCTCCATCTAACAAACAGAAGCTCAAGGACCGCGCTGCAGAGAGAGAGAGAGAGAGAGGAAGCGTCAGGTGGCGTGAGGAGGAAGTAGGAAGCAGGGTAACGTGATGGAATAAAATAAACACGCAAAAGGCTTACCCTACGCTAAGCTACTTCCCTAACAATAAGTTACCTCACGCTTCCCAGCGCTACGTGAACTGAGCCCATTGGCGGGCCCAGTCTGTCCTCTTTCTCTAACCAAAATAATAAAACAAAAATAACAAAAGTGCGGGGGGCTCTGAATCAGAGCAGGAGACGGGTGAAGTCTCAAGAACACGCTGCTGTCAGACATCGCTCGGACAAGCTGAAGCAGCGATCGCGGGGCATACGCGGCATGTTGATCGCAATGGCGCAACACGTACTACGACTGGCGAAGCTCTTGTTCCACCGCAATCAGGCCGCTTACCGACAGGCGTGCCCGATTGCGGCAGCTACCAGAGATCCTACTGGGGCAAAGCCAGTCCAACGCTGCCCTCTAGCGTTGGAAAGTAGGACCTCTGACACATTGTTGTGTTAAAATAATTAAAATTATTTTTGAAGGGTATCCAGAGTGGGCATCCCACTACTACAAAGGGGCCAAGACTTGCCGCCCCCATCTCTGACATGTTTATATGCCGATGGATTTGTCTCATTCATATTTCAACCGGTGACGAGTCTCCTCCTTATATAACGTTTCTGATAACAGACAGGTGCTGTACATCATTCGGCATTGCAAGTTTAAAGTAGGATTAAAGTGCCACCTACTGACAGTCTGAAACTCAGCAGCTCGGTGGTGTAGAATTTCATTACTGGAAAGACATTTGTCACATTTTAAGCTTGGCAAGGGTGAGAGGCATGATTGGTGGCTTTTCGAGGTAAAGTGCATGCAAGGAAATCCGCACTGCCAACACAGGTGGCAAGAAATGAGTGGGGTTGGTGAGATAATGGGGGTGAGATAACAAGATTGGACTTCATATATAGTTATGCCACGCTATCCAAAATTGACTCTGATATTTGGACAGCATGAGCCCTATATGTTTTAATGATAACTGCATAATTGTTTATTGCCCAGGACTTTCTGATTGGCCCTTCTGATCTGTTATCTCAATGTTAGATGCTGTTTCACCTCTCTACCTTATTCAACCCTGTCTACTACCGCTGGTCTGTAGTTAGTTCCCCAGGGTTACATCCTAGCAAATGTTTCTTGCTGTCAGTGAATGTACCTGAAGAAAAAGAGCAAATTGTCTTCTGCTCTCTCAAGCATGTTATTCTACCACTAGATGCTACAGTGTAAAATACACAAGCATGACCCAATTTAATTATGAATGATGCTGAATTCATATAAAATGCTCAATAGTATAAAATAGACTACAAGATTTCATTACACAGCAAAACTTTAGAAACTTTAAGTTTTTAGACAATAGTCTTCTATGGACATCGGTGGTTTTCTATATAGACATTAATTACCAATCATTTTAACATTATCTAAGCTTTTTAAGCCTGCTGCAAATGCAATTGCATGTACAATCTCACATTTTAATCCTATTTCACATGGACGTATATTCTTATATAAGTATATTGCAAAATATACTTAATTTTTACCTTAACACCTGAGTAAAAAAAATAATGAAAACTGGAACTGGAAAAAAATGCAGATACACCCCATTAGTTGCATTGGATATGTAGATGGTGTCAGCCTGTAGAGTATCCTGTGTTCTGATGAGAGTTTGTACACCCCAGTCTCGTTTAATTACTGATATGCACAATCATCTGCATTTTCACACTCAGTACAGATTTCTCTCGGTGAGTTAAAAACAAGAAAAATTATGTTTTAAAAATTGGTCTTATGCTTGTTGTGCCTTTTAATGAGAACTGATTTCTCTCTACCTTATTTCCATGCTGACACAAATTGTGTTGGTTTTGTTAAACAGATGGCTCAGCTCTAATAATTCACACATTTGTTCCCAAATGAACCACTGTGGAATGAAAGATTATTTTTAAACCTAGCTGTTATAAGTGTATTTGTGGAGCGGTGCAATTTTATGTGAAATTCAAGGCCAATTTTAAGGTCATTTGGATTTTTTGAGAGAGATTAATTTTGTGACATGAAATTACTAGGAGTTTTACAGTCTTTTGTTTGGGTCAGTATTTTGTCAGAAAGGCCCTTAAGGTTGAGAAAGGCCCTTAACCCTTGGATTCTAATACTGTATCAACTGTAAGTCGCTCTGGATAAGGGCGTCTGCTAAATGCTGTAAATGTAAGTAAAAATGCACGGATAGACAGTATTACAAACAACACAGAAGATCAGGCAGATGACACGGACTCAACGAGTGAATGTGAAATAATTATATATTTATAGGTTAGAGAAAATATACAGGTATACAGTTAGTGGACTGTTGAGGTGACCAGCTGTTTATGACCACAACATCCAGAGTTAAAAGACAGATTTTATTTATTAATATAATATATCACAATTTTGAAGACCTCGGTCATTAAAGTGAACAGAATTCGATTGATTGGTTGTTAAACGACACTTACTTGTCCAAATATAGAGACAAATGTAAGTAGACTCAAAATGCTAGGAATTCTTATGTAAACTTTTGGATGCTCCTGGACAAATTACATGTTTTGTTGACTTTCTAAGTGAAAGGAAGTGACCACATCTTCTTTAGGGAACAAACTTAAATGTAACACATTTCTTACGATTTTAATGTACCAGTACCTTTTATTATTTCGATTTTACTGGAACTAAGCAAATATCTTGTAAAAGCTACCTGAGAGCCTTTTATAAACACACTGAAGCCAAACAAAGATAAACAGTGATGGTGCATTTTTATTTTTAGACGTTTTAAACACTCTTAGCATATGGGAGTGTATGTATGTGTATGAATGTGAATGTAGCATCAAAATGTACTGTAGTTAAATGGCTTTGTGGGTAATTGCAAACCACTGGCTGATGGGAAACTAAACTAAATGAAATAAAACATAAAGCTTCCTGTTTTACTTTAGCTTACCCTGTCATGGGGTCATGGGGGAGGGTCTGGAGCCTAATCTGGAATTCACTGGGTACAGGCAGAGGTACACACTGCACAGGGCGGCAGTTCACTTAATGTGTCACTTAATGACACATAAATTATAATTATAAATATTACTCAATACAACACTCTCCTTTAAGGTTTCATGAGCCACAAATGCAAATTATCTGTTTTTTACTTCTCTTTTTCTGGTTGTTTACTAATTTGTGCTGTCCTGCTTAACATGGGCCTTCTCATTATAGCAATGTAAAAGCGCTCCACTTTAACAGAATCCTAATATGCATTTCACATGCCTTCTTTGCTCAGCTGTTAGCTAGCAGCTGTTTGGTAGGATAGCATTTAATTATGAAGCCCAGAGAGCCGTTTTGTGATTAGTGCTGAACTTGAAACCATGGGCCAGTCACACTCATTAGTTTCTCATGCTGCTACTTGAAGAGTGTAAATGGAGTCGAACACATCCTTGTCTCCATGCACTGACTGTGATTAATGGCTTTTTTGGGGTAAATCTTGCCAGACGTGTAGAGGCCAGGCTTTTCAGCGTGGCTATTTTTGTGTTGGTATGAGTCTGCCATAAATTATGAATCTGCCATAAATGACTAATGGTTTAGACTGCATGGCAAGTAGGAAGTGGAAAATATCCTCTTACATCTAAGGGTAGATCTCTTCTCTTGGAAATAGTTAGATGATTGTGTGTGAATTATGCTGCGTAAATTCCCTTCTGAGTTCCTTAAAGTTGAGAGTTAAAATGCAACAAAACAGTTCTTCAAAGTTAGGTTTTGGATTGTTTTGTTATTGGAATCCAGCAGAAGATATTCAGAGTGTGTGGGATGAGTTGAAGGAGGATGGACAGATATGAAATGAACTACATTGGCTTCACAGTGTGATCCTGAACACTTAGTCAAGAGTCTTTAACTGTAACTTCTCTTTCTATCTGTCTATCTGTTCCTCTAAATGCACTACTGCAGAGAGATTTGATTGCCTTCCACAGCTGGTGATGAGATATTTTATAACTCCATCCATCACACTGCATAGATTACTCATAAAATGTTTGCGTTTTTGTATTGTTTTGTTGTTTTTCTGTTTGGATTGTAAAGTTCAGAGCTTAGAGGACTATATTTGCATGAAAGTCACAAAGACTTATTTAAGTGTGTGTTTTTTTAAATGTCTTTTTAAAGTCTAATTTGTTTATATAGCGCTTTGTTCTAAAGCAGCTTTACAAATACAGGTACTCCTCGTTTTACGATGGCCCAACTTAACGATATTTGAACTTTGCGATGGGAATCTCAAACACATAAATACACATTCAGTAGAAATCATGCTCTGAATTTTGAATTTCAATTTTCTCTAGGCGAGGGATATGCAGTCCAATACTCTCTCACACTCTCCAGTGCTAAATGAGGAGTGAGGAATATAAAAATTAAAAGAGAGAACATATTTAAAGAAAACATAACTAATTAAAATAAAATAAATAATATATAGACTATCATAAATTAAAGATAATACAATATTATGAAGAAAATAATAATACTATACATACGGTACTCTGACTACAGAGCATAAGACAGTAGTATATATAAATAAAATATTTAATGTAATAAATTAGGAAACGTGCATGTCGGCATTATTTAATCCAGTAAACAGAGATATTGTAGGATTGCAGGTTTTTAATCTCTTAGAAATGGGCAGCACGGTGGCTGGGTGTGTAGCCCGTTGCATCACAGCAAGAAGCCCCTGGGTACAATCCCAGGTGGAGCGACCTGGGTCCTTTCTACGAGGTGTTTGCATGTCCTCCATGTGCCCATGTGAGAACTCCGGTTTCTTCTCATAGTACAAATACATTCACTCTTATCCGCTTGATTCTGGGTAGGATTGCAGGAGAACCGGTGCCTAGACGGCAGCATAGGGTGCAACGCAAGAACCACCGTAGCCAGGGCGCCAATCCATCATAGGCCACAAACACTCATTCACACAATAAGGCCAATTTTGCGTATTCAGTTAACTTCTTGCATGCCTTTGGACTGTGGGAGGAAACGGGAGAACCCAGAGTATACCCACGCGGACACAGGGAGGACATGTAGACTCCACAAAGAAATCTCCCACATCTAACCCAGATACACCTAAGATCGAACGCAGGACCTCCTCGCTGTGAAGAGTGCTAGTGTGTGTGTGTGTGTGTGTGTGTGTGTGTATGAGACTAGCCTTTATGTAACCTTGTGTGTCTGTTGCCCAAATGGCTGTAAATGCTTTAAATGTAAATCGGTGCAATCAGATTATCCTACAGTTTACACAACCTCCCACCCTCTTGTTCTCCTTTCCAGCGACTGACCCTGGTTCATGTGAACAGCAATCAGTGTTTGGACATGCCATCAGAAGAGGATAAAATGGTTCCCACTCTGAGAGACTGCAATGGTAGCCGCTCACAGCAGTGGATCCTTAGAAACATGACCTTAAGCACCTGAACTGGATGCGGTCTGTATTGCCTGCACTACTCAACATACCTTGTTTGCAATGTGTTGTCAGTGTTCCGGTATGCAGACTACATGATGCTGCACAGCAGAGTTTTACTTGTAGGGATCTCCAAAGTAATACAAAAAAAATGGGTGTCAAGGAAATCGGAGCTACATCAAGCTGTATGCTCCAGACTAAACCTGCTTTGACTTGACTCCTAAATATCCTGTTAAATATCAACCTAATACAGATTTGGATACATAACTGAGGCAAGCTGTTGGAACAAGTCAGTAGCAGTGACTTTCAGATATTACCCTTCCATCCAAATGGTTAAATATAGCATGCGGGCTGAGGGAGCTAAAGCCATACTCTTGTAGCGTCTGTTCCAGCTATTCTGAATGCACTCAGATTGGCCTCGGTCTGAATTTATTCCCTGACTGATCATAATGGTAGAACTTGGAATAGCTGCAGTCTGTCGTGACCGGCTGTCAGCTATGTACTTCACCTCCCACTGTCTTTTATATTTTTACTTCCAAGAAATGGTCAGAATTGCAGTGTTGGAAAGTTCCAAGTGTTTGACAAATGCGTACTACTTGTTCCTTAGTAACATTTTTTTTACTATAGCATTTATAAATAATAGGTCTATAAAACCTGTCTATAGACAAGGCTGCTTACAAACTTTTCTAGTATATATCAGTATTATTTAACCACCATGCACATCTATACATGGAGTCCCATGTGTTAAGAGTAATAAAATAGATAATATAGATAAAATGATCACAAAGCCATTTTTTTCAAGCCATAGTAATGTTTCATTATCAACCTCGAAGGTAGTTCAGTGGCTTGTCTTTAACCATTATATTTTTGCCTTAAGAAAACATCAAAAACTAGGGTGAAACAATGAATAAAATTGTATAATTGTTATAAATGAAGGATTGCAACTATGTGAAACATCAGTAAATACAGTGATGGGCCAAACATTATAACCATGGATTTGTGGATTAGTGGATTAGTGGATTTGTCCTCATGGATTTGTCCTCATGGATTTGTCCTCATGGATTTGTCCTGGCCTTACAGGTTAACTTCTTGGTGCCAGATATGCCAGATATGCCTCAGTGGGTCAGAGCTGTTTTATCAGCAAACGGAGGACCAGTAGCTTATTGGGAAGGTGGTCATAATGTTGTGGTTTATTGTTGTATATCTCTTGCATGTCATTATATGTTGTGCTATATGGCAGTGGTCTTTACTCGCATCTGCAGGTATACATTCCAGCAAAAGAAGCCATTTGAACAACTTTTGACCGGCTTTCGGGTCTGTAGGAATGAAAACCTGCAGCCACTGCAGCATATGAGGGAGAACCGCCGCTAGAGTTTAAAAAATAAGTATGTCATGTCTTTTTTGTTTCTTTAATCGAACAGTATTTTTGCAAATAGTTGAGAAATGTGTAAGTCACATAATCACAATACCATTCAAATTTCAAATTTTATGCATTTAAAACAGTGCCAAGAAATATTTAATATTGGAATAGTCACCTTCTGTCTCATAGGTACATGCTGCAAACTGTTTAATGTAGCATATGATAGAAAATTACAGTTCAGAAACATCATATTACTGTCTCTATTAATATTTATTCCAAATCAACCACTGTTTATTTGTTCAGTACCTTGTAACTGACATTGAGCAGCTGTCCAGTTGTAAATATTTTGTATTTTTGAGCTTTGTTGTACATATGAAAGCAGTTATTTTTTTAAGATGACATTCAAAATTTGTATTGAACTTTACAAAGTAGAATTGCTTATGAGTGCATTGGCGTGCTTATGAATTGTAGATGTACAGTGTGTTTTGAGAAACCCAAATTGCTCTCCAATAGGTCCAAAACCTATTTACTACCTTATTGAGATGTATGATTTGACAATTCCTGATTTGTCTGTTCTTTATTATATAATTGAAATGGTTGTATTTGACAAGCTATGTATTCAACAAATCTGATGTAACTTTATTATTCGTTTCATAACTGCTTGTGCGTGGGCATCGTCATTTAAGAAAATTAATTCCTGCACATAAATCCAAAGAAAATAATCATCTTGCACCCAAACTGTATGCTTAGGACTGTATGCTCAGTAGTCTTTTTAATAAACTATGTGTATGGTACAAATGCTAAATGCTTTTTAATAACTGTAAATGTGTACAGAAGGTGTCCATGTTTTTTGGTCTTGTGTGTTTGTTTCTTGTAAGTAAGAATTTAAGTCACCATGCATATTCAGCAGATGAATATGAGAGACTGTGAAAAGTAATAAACAACTAGTGTTGGATGGCGTGGCTCTCTGCTTTTTGTACAAGTCAAAATGTTCAAAATGTCACCATGCTATGGTCAGTTAATTAGACAATGTGGTACACAACTGCCAAGTGACAATATTGGGGATGATGAAGATTTTTTGTTAGACATTGAGGAAACTCTGTCAATACTAACATTGATGATTTATATGAAAATCATTTTTACATTTACATTTTTTAGCACACACTCTTATCCAGAGCGACTTACAATTGATACAGTCTTACAGTCTAAGCTACTGTGGGTTAAGGGCCTTGCTCAAGGACTAAACAGTGGCAGCTTGGGATTTGGGTCAGGGTGATATTTGAACCCTGGACCTTCCTGTCCATAGTCCATAACCACTAGGCTACCACAGTCCTCTCAAATCATCTCACATTCTCAGTCTTAAAGGAACAAATGATGTAAAACTCACTTTTTCAGTGCATAAGCTCATATATTTGGGCATCCTACCAACCCACACTATGAGCCGTTCAGATTTGGCTTAGTTTCTTAGATATTGGCTCCTGAATTATTCCAGTTCTCATCTGGGTAACTCACATATGGCTTGAGAACTTCCAAGTTGCATCTTGGATCTTCTAGCATTGTGTCAAGCTAGAAACTAAGCTAAGGAAGGAATTTCTCTGTCTTTTGCTGGACAGACCAGCACAAGCACAAATCCAACCCTAAGAGTATGGAAGAACTGAGTGGATAACGTTTATTTTGATTGCAGCGTTACAGTTTCAGTCTAAAATACTGTCCTGAAATCGCAAGGACATGAATATTACATGCTATAAATTAAACTTTTAAATTCGACCACAGGTTTTTCTCACTAAACGTTTCCTGATGCTCAGGACACCACGTGACTTCCTTACTCATGTGACTGACACACTGACTGAATCCCATTTCAGGGGCTGCATCCTTCGAAGGACGCGGTCTACTCGGTCTATGAAGGCGTGTCCTTGGAAGAAATGAGACGGTCTACTCTCCCTTGGATTTCCTGTTTGCGTTACAGGACCACTGTTCCCGCCCTCATTCTTCAGCACTATTCCCACCTGCACCATATCACAAAACAGCTGTAAGCTTTATTAAAATGGAGCCAGAAATTGAGTTTAGTTTTTATGCTGTTTTTGTTTTTTCATTTATTGGAGAGGAGACGCTTCACCACAGGTGCTGGCATTCATTTCCCCCGCAGTTTAATAAAGG
This sequence comes from Ancistrus triradiatus, assembly GCA_025084515.1. NCBI lineage: Eukaryota > Metazoa > Chordata > Actinopteri > Siluriformes > Loricariidae > Ancistrus > Ancistrus triradiatus. Next base: position 159,506 of record JAJAGP010000231.1, read on the forward strand.
TCTCCGTTTGCTCCTTGCTCCTTAAAACAGAACAAAACAAAAAAGTTGCGTTTTTGCTTTTTAACATTTAGCTATTCGAGTTTAAAAATCCTTACATTTAAATAATGAATATTCCTCAGACAACCGTTCCGATGTCCCTAAGTTCCCCTCACGCACGATGGACCATCAGGGCCACGAAGGATACATCAGGGCCGTTTCTCAATACCAAGTACGCGAAGTACGGACTCGCGTACTTCCTAAGTCTGTACTAGGAAGTTGGACTCGCAAGTACATTCTCCCGAGGACGGGAGAATGCAGTTCGATTATTCTACAATTGGAACAGCAGCGTACTTGGCTATGGAGACAAGACTTTACTTTTTTACACATAGATAATATCCTAAAACATGTTGTATAAAGCCTGTCAGTGGTGGAAGAAGTGCTCAGATCTTTTACTTTCCATTAAACAGTTTAATCTACGTGTAACAACGGACCGATCGCATTTAAGCATAAAATAGAAACCTTCCCAAACATACGCCAGCACCAAACAAGTCTGATTTTAGAAGGGTATTTAATTATGAACTTCAATTTATATCAGACAGTTCATATTTAGAATACAGGCTGAACAAATAACACATATAATGCATAATAAGTACGTTAATAGCTTCCCATCACATCTCCGAAATCGTTTGAGCATTTTTTTATGTAAGCTTTATCTTGATAAACTGACCGCATAGTTGAATTTTAAACAACTACATTCTCGCCTAAAAAACTCTTATAACTTCATTTTGTGACACAATAACAGTATTGCTTTAGAAATACTGGCCGTTTCTCAATATGCGTACTTCTCTGTACTTGTGTTCTCGTGTACTTGTGAAACGTCATCAGTGGCAGCCCAAGTACTGTTCCATTTCCAAGTTCGCATCTAACCAAGTACGCTCCAAATCCCCGGATGTGTTTTCTCGATCCGCCCATATTACCGAGGATGCATCGATGCAGACTTGTGCGGACTTGAACAGCGAAAAGTCCCACAATGCATTGCCAGCTCGGTAATGCCGGATGAGAGAACTCCCTACTGGATGTATAATTTCTAAAGTAATACTGTTATTGTGTCACAAAATGAAGTTATAAGAGTTTTTTAGGCGAGAATGTAGTTGTTTAAAATTCAACTATGCAGTCAGTTTATCAAGATAAAGCTTACATAAAAAATTGCTCAAACGATTTCGGAGATGTGACGGGAAGCTATTAACGTATTTATTATGCATTATATGTGTTATTTGTTCAGCTTGTATTCTAAATATGAACTGTCTGATATAAATTGAAGTTCATAATTAAATTCCCTTCTAAAATCAGGCTTGTTTGGTGCTGCCTTATGTTTGGGAAGGTTTCCATTTTATGCTTAAATGCGATCGGTCCGTTGTTACACGTAGATTAAACTGTTTAATGGAAAGTAAAAGATCTGAGCACGTCTTCCACCACTGACAGGCTTTATACAACATGTTTTATCTATGTGTAAAAAGTAAACAGTGTTGTCTCCATAGCCAAGTACACTGCTGTTCCAATTGTAGAATAACCGAACTGCGTTCTCCCGTCCTCTGGAGTATGTACTCACAAGTCAAACTTCCTAGTACAGACTTGGAAAGTACGCGAGCCGAAGTTCGCGTATTGGTATTGAGAAACGCCCTATACATCCAGTTTGGGAGTCCCTCTCATCCCGGCAATTACCGAACTGGCCAATGCATTGTGGGATATTTCACACACTGTTCAAGTCTTCACAAAGTCTGCTTCGATGCATCCTCGGTAATATGGGCGGATCGAGAACACCTCCGGGGATTTGGAGCGTACTTGGTTAGATGTGAACTTGGAAATGGAACAGTACTTGGGCTGCCACTGATGACGTTTCACAAGTACACGAGAACACAAGTACAGAGAAGTACGCATATTGAGAAACGGCCCAGATGTATCCTTCGTCTTCAGGGAAAAGAAGGCCACATTTGGCGGCTGCATGTGAAGGATCCTTCGAAATGGGACAGCCTAGGCTCGCCGCTATGACACAATCGGTCTTCAAATGCACCCTCCGAAGGATGCAGCCCCTGAAATGTTATTCAGCTACTGTCACGGTCTCTCATCTACCACAGAAAAGTTCCTTAAACGTACATAAATCACTTACATTACACTACATTTGGGCAAAGTCATTAACATAATGTATTGAACATGTCATGTAATTTATGAAATAATGTATTGAAAGTGTAAAACAAAAACGATTATTGTCGCAACCGTGGCTTTTCCTTACTACATTTCCCAGCATTCATCACTCCCGCATGTGACGGGTTACGTGACGCACTGCCGACTGAGTTCTAAAGCGGCAGAGTTCAGAAGAGTGTCGTTACTGTGTATGTCTTGCTCGGGAAAATTCAAAATTCAAACTAAAGGATACGATTTCTGCCGAATATGTAGTAATGTTTATTATCAGACTATCACTTTATTATTGCCGTAAAGTTGAAACATTGTAAGTTATCATAAAACATGGAGTACCTGCAGTATGCAAAAATTCCAGGATAGAATTGCTTCAAACTTAGTGTAAATAATTTGGACAAATTGGACTAGGACATGTATGAGTAAATCAATTTGTATAACATAACTATGGTGTAGCATAAAATGTGTAATGCAGAATTGCCTTACACTGTACCGTACCATATAATATGTAATATTAGCACACTCATGATTTTGGGGCAGATATCTTGTGTTTTCTGCCACAGTGTTTTCTAACCTGGATTACAGTGCAAAACTGGCTGCGAATCTTTTCCTAAAAGAGAGATTAACTCCCAACTGTGTGGGGCAGATGAGTGAAACTCATTCGTTCATTCATTCATTTCCTTATCTGCTTAATCCTTGGTCAGGGCCATGGGAAAGCCGGTGACACAGGGCGCAAGGCAAGAACAACCCTAGACAGGGTGACAATCTACCACAGGGCACATACAACGACACACTCACAGGCTAAGGGCACTTTAAAAACTGCGATATTGGAAAGTGGGGGGAAACCAGAGTAAGCCCACATGGACACGAGGAGGACCCAGGTTACTCCACCTGGGATTGAACCCAGGATCTTCTTGCTGTGAGGCGACGTGTGTTACCCACCAAGCCACCGCACCACCAGATGAAGAAATGTAAGTATTTAAAAAATAATGATGCCATGTTTTTGTTTAGCCATTTAACACTAGGTAATGCTAACAGCTGGGGTAGCAAAGCAGTGGCTCATTGCCAGGCACTGTAAGCGGGTCATTCAGAAAATAACTTTCTAGGTAGGATGGGAAGTGTGCTCCAGTCAGAATTGGTCATTTGAATAAAGCATGCCACAGACATTCCATAAAGACCTCAGGGAATATGTTAACTTGTGGATAGGGGGTATAATATGTCACCTTTAAAGCTATTTAAAGTCAAAGTCAAATGATTTAAGTCTTGATTCCTCACTGCTGTGAGTGAGTATTGTTGCAGTCGTCAGTGTGATCAGTTAGACTATATTGAGGGGCTACTCCAGGTCAGATCTGGACAACATTCATCTAGAGTAGACCTACCAAAGCACAGTTCAATCTTCACTGCTGAAGCTTATGCCCTCCTAATGGCAGTCGACCGTATCAACACCACACAACAACTCAAATCTATTAGATGTTACGACTCCAAATCTTGTTTACAAGCACTGGAATTCCTCGATACTGATCACCCAACCATCAGCACCATCCTGGAAAAACTGCATAATTTCACAAGGTTGAAATTCGACATAGAATTTTGCTGGATCCCAGGCCATAGCGGCCTCTCAGAAAATGAAAGAGTGGACCGGATGGCAAGGAAAACAATGGGCGTGATGACAAACTGCAAACTCCCACCAACGGACATAAAACCTCTACTGTCCCACTATATATAAGTGGCAAGCTGAATGGAATACACAAGTCAACAACAAACTGCACAAGCTCAGCCCCAAGATATGCAACAGACCCAACACATACCTGGACAATCAATGGGACCAAGTTACATATACTAGATGACGTATTGGACATACCAGACGGACACACGCCTTTTTGCTGAAGGGTGAAGAACCCCCACAATGTAGAACTTGTCAAAATACAATCACTATGAAACAGTTACTCAATGAATGCCCTAGGTATCTACCAGAAAAACAAAATCTCCTAATGTCAAACACATTACCCGAAATATTCAACCAAGACAAAGCAAGCAAATAATTGAAATTCCTATCTCTCATAAATCTAAGAGCCCATATTTAAGGATGCGACTATAACATCATCTTTCCTGCCACGAAATGGCCGATGTGCTGAAGTGGCGTTAAAACTCATCAACCATCCAACCAACCAACTCCAGGTCAGCGTGTTACATGTGATGAGTTCTAATTTTACTTTGTAACCATTCACTTAAGGCCTGTGTATAATGGTCATGAGATCAATGCTTTCTAAAAGAGCCCCATCGATCTAAACAAAGGACTTGGGGCTTGAGTGAGTCAGTCACTTAGCAAATATTTAATCCCATATTTAATTCCAAGCAGAAAGAAAATAATCCTACCTCCTCTTCACCACCAAGTAAAAATGAGACAGAATTTTGTTTTTATTTGTTTTTTTTCTGCTAACTAATTATACTGTAATCTGTTTGAGTTGTCACTCTGTAAGGTCTATGGACTATATTTTGTGAACTAATTAAAGTCACTATCTGGAATTGCTAATACAGAACCTCTCAAGGCTTTATTAAGAGAAGAAGGGCTGTTAGTTTGGTAGCTTATATTAATCACTGCTAGGATTCAGGAGTGAATTGTATAGCTGCTAAATAATGACCTTCCTCCACAGCATAATTAAAGGACTTTCTGTGGTAGAGCTCAAGTTACTCTTTCTAACAGCAGCAGCATGTAGATACCTGACTGCACTATGGTTGTCATGTGATAGATAGCTCATGTTATGTTCACCTGTTAACTGTAGCAGTGCCCTTACAAAGACATAAAATATCAGCAAGAGTGTATAAAAATAAATAGTAATGAATATGATTTATTATTTAATATAAATGTATATAAATAACCTAATTTGTAGAGACCCTTTCTCAAAGTCAAGGTTGATTTATAATTATTTAGAAATACAAAATACACACAAAAATCAACAAACCGTCCAGAACCTGTGTTTGTGCACACATAAGCATGATGTTATAATACCCATTATTATCATTTTAATGGCTTGATGGGGCAGCACAGTTGTGTCACAGCTCCAGCATTCCCAGTTTGATTCCGACCTCAGACTCCATCTGTGTTGAGTTTGCATGTCCTTCCTGTGTCTGTGTTTGTTTACGTCAGGTGCGCCAGTTTCCTCCCACAGTCCAAAGACATGCATTAGGTTAATTGATTATGCTAAATTGGCCCCATGTATGACTAGTTTCGAAGTAACCTTGTGTATCGATGTAACCTTGTATCTGTCGTAAATAGCCATTGATGATGAAAACAACAAACACATAATGGCTTGATGTCCCCCTGTCTGTGATGCCTCCACTACAATGGGCAGCTATGTGATGACTGGTTGCAAAAGACAGCACAGCTGAGAAGACATCACAAACTAAAAGTGGATGCACCAGAAAAGAAAACAGACACTGTGCTCAACTCCAGCCCACACACAGGTGACTGGATAACACAGACAGAGTGTTAAAAGCCAAAAATGCTCACTGTACCAATTCAGCACCTGTATGAACAGATGAGCAGATGTTGAGGAGTTTTTTTTTTAATTAAACAAGTATCAGTTTTCATTTGTTATTACTGTGGCTTGTGAATGTTTTTAAATTTGATGCATCCGATTCAGTGTGTAGGGATATTATGCAAATGGTTTAGGAACTTTTGTTTTGTATTTTTGTGTTCTGGGTGACCCGCAGGTAGCTTTAATTCTGTGGTGTCCTGATAAATATGGGTTAAAATGATGAAAATGTATTATTGTGGTAACTTAGTCACTGACACCGAGTGTGTTTACATGCACTTAATAATCAATAATAACTGCAGAAAATCAGATTTTGTCAGTATCCGATCAACGATTATACATGCACTTGAGTAATCACATAATGGGAAACTTCCATGTTAATTGGATTTCTACAACCAGCCAATAATCTCACAGAAATATGTGACATAAACAAAATTTATGTTGATTTTCAGAGTCTCCACGAAATGTTCGATAGCCGTTTTGCTGCCTTTAATTCCAGATCCCACGAGAAAAAACCTGTCACAGTCAAATGAAAAAAAGAGGCCAAATAAAGCCAAGTCTTTAGAATAGGCGACCCTGTTCGGTTAGGAAAATGGGTAACTGCTATACATGCTCTGAGTAATCGGATTACTGAGGTAAAATCCAGCGCTCTTTATCAGATTTTTAAATCTGATTTCTAGATCAGAGTATGTTGTATACACGACCACTTGAATGATCAGCTAACTGCAGAAATCCGACTATGATCTGATTATTATGTTCATGTAAATGCACTCACTGAAACATGGCAGAAATATAAAATCTAAATTAAATGCATTCGTTTTAGAAAAGGAAATATTAAAAATATTTATCAGCCATCTAACACACTGATGCACCATCACGGTAATCCAGGTTTGAGTCTCGGGTAGCTTCTGGCAATGTCACGGCCCCCATACAGGGACGATTGGTAGGTCAGTCAGGAGATCCTTGCTGACCCTGCAATGGCCTGTCGTCGTACCCAGATAGGTGCTGACTAGGACAAGCATGGTTAACATTTTGGTGTCTCTACAGTTCCCTGAGTGTGTGTGAGTGTATGCGCCCTACAATGGATTGGTTGTTCCTGCCTTGCACCCTGTGCCGCCAGCTAGGCACCGGCTCTCTCACGACCCTGTCCAGGATCAAGCGGATAAGTAAGTGAATAAATGAATGAGTAGACCTTTACGACTCTACGATGACTCGCATAACCCTTACACTCTCTATGAACAACCCCTGTTTAATCCTTATTCACTAAAACAATATAATTTGCTAAAACCCTGTGAAGGCCACTGAAGGGGTGATGGTGTAGTATAACAACTTAATACTTTATCAGATTGCACAACACTGACTATGTCATCACCATAGAAACTGGGAAAGCCTGTTGGCTTGTTAAAACAACCAGACACTTTAATTCCTCAGTCAACCTGACAATCTGAGAAACATTCTGAGCCTGTGTATGACAAAGCTGAAGATATAACATAATAAAAGAAGTGAACCTATTTGTTGGGTTAGTTACATGTGACCAGCTAATATAGTATATGAGGTTTTAGGAGAATGATTCTAGCAATTGCAATTTATTCTATTCAATTTCACCAGATGCCAACTGGCAGTAGAGCAGTGTACTATTCTTAGTTACTTTGAAAATCCAAGTAAAACATCACATATATTACACCCCCAATTTGTTTACCACTCTGTTTGGTGACAGCAGTTAACACTTTTCATGTTTAGGCATGATCAGGAATTTTTGACATATCAGCTCTAAATAACCTCAATAATTTGTCCTCCAGAGAGAACAGAATGTGAGAAAAATGAAAACCATGAAACCCACAGTCTCTCCTCTGTTGCTTTCCTGTAGGAGTTTTCAAGTGATACGCATATATATATATATATATATATACTATATATATATTTATATATATATATATTATATACATATACCCTATATATTATTATATATATATATATATATATAAGGTGAAGCTGAACCTTTCTAGTACCTCTAGATACACTCATTAGGTCACCTGTCCAGCTGCTATTATCGCAGATATCTAATATCCAACAGAGGTATGCAAAAGTGTATCTCTGAATGCACAACACATCGAACCTTGAAGAAGGGCTATGCAGCAGACGATGCCACCCACTGGCAGACACTGGATGCCAATCCTGTCAGCTAAGAACAGCCAACTGAGGCTACAATTTGGCCTGCCAAAACTGGACAATAGAGGACTGGTAAAATATTGTCTGGTCTGATGAATCTGCTGTGACATTCATATGGTAGGGTCAGAATTTGGTGTAAACAACATGAAAGCTTGGATCCATCCTGCCTTGTAGCAGCAGTTCAGGCTGGTGGAGGTGGCGGTGTAACGGTGTGAGGGATATTTCTTGGCACACATTGGGCCTCTTAATACCAACTGAGCATCGTTTAAACACCACAGCCTGAGTAAGGTTGTTGACCATGTCCATCCCTTTATGACCACAGTGTTTCCATCTTCTAGCCGCTATGTCACAAAGATCTAATCATCTCAAACTGGTTTCTTGAAGGTGAATGAGTTCACTGTACTCAAATGGCTTCAACAGTAATCAGATTTCAATCCAATAGAGCACCTTTGAGATGTGGTGGAAGGGGACAATCACATCATGGCTGTTCAGCTGAGAAATCTGAAACAATGGTGTGATGCTTTCAGGTCAACATGGATCAATATCTATGAGGAATGTTTCCACCACCTTGTTGAATCGATGCAGAAATAATTAAAGCAATTTTGAAGGCAACAGGGCTCCAACCCGTTACCAGCAAGGTGTACAATGAAGATGCCGGTGAGTGTAATATAGCTGTACTGCCCTAACTGAATTGCCCAAAAGCATGAGAAATAGCTGTTAAAAGAGCTGTAAACCATGTATAGTCTAACTATAGTGGAGCAGGTGATGGAGCGACCCTGATTTACCCTGCTTCCCCAAGTTGGTTAGTAAGTAAATGCGGTATATCACTTTAACTGCAAAAAACTTATAACACTTCATTTAAAAAAACTGCATGTCCCCTGCACAACTATAAAACACCCCAAGTATATTAGACCTTATAATCATTATACATATTAATAAAGTTAATTTGATGCCATTGAGATTTTTACTCAGTTTATATTCATCAGTTGAATATACTTTGTCTAAAATGCAGGTCTTTACTTTTCAAAAAGCAGGGTGAAAAATTATTATCTGATATTATGAGCCATTTTCTTTCATAGTGATGCCTTCCATTCATAGTCATTCCATTCATTAGAAGATCATGGTTAAACAGGTTAAACCATATACAGTGTGACTCTTTTGTCTCTACCTAATGCATTCATCCAATTGGAAGGAATACAATAATAGTAACAGAGGTGGAGATAATTAAAGGCCTGCTTGTTCTCACCCCCTTCCCTTTCTCCTCCACTATTAGAGGAAGTCCTGCTGGTAATTGAAGTGGAGCTGGAGTTCTGATTGCCACTGAAATGAAAAGCAGCTTTAATTAATGCCCATTATCAGTGTGACTCTCCCTCTGGTTACCTGACTTGCAGAATCTGTGAATTAAATTTCCAATTCTAGGATTACTCTATTTGGTTAAAACAGTAGAATGTATGTGTTGTACATGGGTGTAGTCAGACAGGAAAGCTGTTGTTGGAATTTTTTTTACCAATTCTTTGTAGGAGGCAGAGAACTACGGCCTGTGCTCCAGAACCTCCCATTAAGTTTCAACGATGTTTAAATCTGTTGATTGAGCAGGCCACAGTATATGAATGTCTTCTTGGAATATGGGGACGTTGATGATCAATTAATAAGAAGGACTGCTTGCACTGTATGATGCATTTGGCCCTGTAGAAATGCCTCACATTTTTCTTATGCAACCTTGCAATCATTGGATCAAATGATTTCCACTAGAGGGGTGGTGTTCAGTTATGACTTTCTCATTCAAACATCCATTCAGATGTAGAAAATAGTGGTGAAAATGGTGAAAATTATATGTCAGACAATTTTATATATGTTGTTCAGGCTTTTGCTTCCTCCACCAATCATTCCATCTTCAGGTGTATAAAGGTTTTTGAATGGCAGCCCTGCCATGAGCTCACAGTATACCTTATTTGATGCAACTGGCTCATAGAAGTGCTTTTTCAAATCTATGATTATTTTTGTGGCTGTACTTTTCAAACTACACTGCACAGTATCTGTCTACCTTTTTCAGTGAACATTTGACTGAACATTTTCTTTTTATTGACTGTTTATATAAAAATCAACTCTCTATTTCTGGTACCGTATTTTCCGGGCTATAAAGCGCACCGGGTTATAAGGTGCAATATCAATGATCGGCTGCTAACGGATCTATTTTCATACATAAAGCGCACCGGGTTATAAGACGCATTAAATGAAACAAAACTCTTAAGTTCCGTCGGAAGCTCAGTTTGGTCTTTACCTGACACAGGGCATCTTCTTGCTTCCTCCACTTCCGTACCATTGATTCGTTAATGTTGAATTCTCTCGCAGCTGCTCTATGTCCATGTTGTACTGCGTGACTGATAGCGTTGTGTTTGAAATCCACTTCGAAAATGAATGAATGAATGCACACACCCTAATGCTGAAGCACATACCGTATTACTCCGCTATGCTGTGCACTCCAGTTGCCGTAAGCTTTGTAATTTACCAAGACCGTGCTAAAACATTTTGACAGATTTATGAGCGCCGTGTACCATCTACAATCGGTTCTACGTCAGAAAGCACAACCAGAATTAATTCATACATTAGACGCACCGCATTTTAAGGCTCACTGTCGATTTTTGAGAAAATTAAAGGATTTTAAGTGCGCCTTATGGTCCGAAAAATACGGTAATTCTTGTACTTGCATTTTGTGTAGTCAATGCCTCAGTGTAAATTTTTGTGTGCTTGTAATTGTAATTATGATTTAGACACTTGAAAGTCAAGCTCCCGTTTTTTCAGGTGCTGTTTCCTATTTTTTCCTTCTCTCATGATAAACTTAGTGTAGGTATACATTCAAAGATTTGTAGGCTTCAGGAGCAAATGATGTATACAAAACATGCAGAAGGAAGACGGACTGACCTGAATCGTTCATAGGGTGATATTTGATGGATTTACTTGTCAAAACACTGATCATTATCCTGCTATCACTGTGTTACGTTGCTCAGCAGATGGGCTATCTCCTCTTACTTACAAGAGGAAAGCACTCACTCTGCAGAAACACTAAGCTCACTGAAGCACAAATGAAAACGGAATCAAAGAGGGTTTCTGTTGTATTTCACCTCTGCAAATGATAAATTGTGTGTCTTCTCCAAGCTTATATTGGTAATCAATCTTCTTGCAAGAAAACAATTCTAACATCACTTCACTAGCTATGGTGTCAAGCAGCTTAATCATCTCAAGAAACACAACCAAAAAGACAGGGATGGAACTTTGAAGACCTTTTTATGAAGGTGCTCAAGAGCATGCAGGAGCTCTGATGAGGATGGTTATAGTAATTGATGGAAAAATCATATAGTGTCCAAAAGTGATAGTCTAGGTGACCCTTTCTGACATATCAATACAATTGTCGCTTGAAGATTATATTTCCTTTAGATCTTCCTACTTAAATAAATAAATCAATTTACAGTGTATTTATCACAATTTACACAACATTACATCAGTGAGGACATTTATTTGGTGACTATTGCTAATCATTGACACATTTAATGTTGCTGGTTCAAATTCACAATTATCATCATTTCATTGGAGTGGTGGCAGAGGGGTCACCGGTCTTGCTGCAGGTTGGCCATAAATAGCAAGGTGTTTCACACCTTGTAATGACTGTCATGGTAAGATTACACATAATTTCATCGCTTAAAATTACAATTGACCAAACAGATAATTTACCCAATATCAAATATTTGTGTTCAGCTACCTATTCAAAGTGACAGTATTAAAGCATTTTTAGGTCCTACTACAACAGATTAATACTCATCTGGTAATAGATTAAGAAATGTTATGTAGGCATTATTAAGTGCAAATTGCACTGCAGTTCACTGTGTTTCACAATTATGACTAAGAACTACATTTGGCCGCGGTAATACAGCTTCTATTGGGCATTTAATTGTACAATATAAACATGCAAATCTCACTATCAACTGAATATCAAGCATGTACTGTTTTCTCATGTATATTAAAATAGCAAATAGTCTGCTTTAAATGTAAGGTGGTTATTAATGTGTCATCTAAAAGCATTCATCCGGAACAGGAGCCAAGAGTGTGTTATTTAGTGGTGGCCATTAGACTCAGGAATGAAGCAAACATCACAGCTTTGTGTCTCGACTAATGAGCCCGAGAACACCAGTAAAAGTGATCCTGTCTCACTCCACACACCTATTAAATAACTTTTGTCTGATCATATTTCTCAATTCTGCAAAAGTTCTTTGTCTAACAATGTGGGTTCCTCAAGACCTGGACACCTAAACTTAAAACTGCATAACTTCTAACGAGATTGACAAAGGTTGTTATCAGAACAGCTCATAATTGGATGCTTCTGCAAAGGCACTCATTTACAGCATGACCTGCTGACATCGCTGGAATAATGAGACCGCGAGACAGGTTGAAAGAATATGCTTCCTGTCTTAATTGCATGTAATACAATACAAATACAAAGAAAAATGAATCTGAGTTAAATTGAATGAGATGAGTTTCATGAGCTCAATCAAGAGGGTGAGGCAAACCAGCTGTGACACATCAAATATGTAAGCAATAACTCCTCACACAAGTATTGTTTGCTGTATTATATGCTAGTGCTTGTAAACATCAATATATTAACTGAATGCCACTGGCTGACACATCTATGCTTTTGAGGTACAAACGCATAAATAAATCAATTCAGGTTCCCCAATCAGCTGCCCCAGGTTATTTTTGTGAAAGAGCTTGCATGCTAACATCAAAATCTCTTTTATCAATGTCTAGTAACAGTATTCACTAGACTGAGAGAACATGGGGCAAAACATTCAATAAATGGATGTGTAAGGAGCTCTAATGAAACAATCACACTCATTCAGTTTAAAACTGCAATTTGTTCACTCAGTGCCTTGTATTTTCTATTTACACGACTGGAAAGCCTACATTTTTTGAGGCTAAAATCACCCAAATATACTAAGAAACCCATTATTTATAATGCTCAGTAGTTGGTAACATTGGTGTAGGCATTTTTTTGTGCTTTATGTCTCTGCAATGATTTCACCCACCATTGGAGAGAGGTTCTGTTGTGAGATGTGGCCCTATAATGACTAAACAGGACCTCGAGTGGTCCGTGCACACAGCAGTAGCTGAAATGGAGAGTGATGTAAAGCTGCTCCTGCTTGCTGGTTCATATTGATCTGTCTGAGGCCAGGCGGAGTAAACATTTTCCAAACTGTGTGTAAAATGAGTCAAGACATAATATTCTTATTGAGATAAGTTGAAGACGTAAGCAGCACAGTGGCCATTTTTGCCTCCTGGCTCCAGAGACCCAGGTATGTGTCCCAACCCAGCTTCCCCATGGCCTCCCCATGTCTACGGTGGTTTCCTCTGGATACTTGAGTACTCTGGTTATTGAGGGTTTCTTTGATGTTAGTAGCTGCATTTATTATACTGACACATTAGATGGATCAGTGAAGCATGAACATACTATTCCAATACACATTCCAATCTTTTTATGCTTTAATCTCATGTATCCACATGCTGTTGCAGCCCTGGTGTATGACCCCCATCTGGTCTTCGCTCCCACAGACACAGTCAGTTGTACCTATACGATGCTTAACCTGGTTGGAAGGCACTGCTATGACTCAAATCCTGTCACACAGTGGTGGAATAACAAATTGCCACTATAGTCACTGGACAGTGTCCAGTGACTAATAATGATTGAAAAATAAATTGACTGTAATTTCAGTTTGAATTGGCTCTGTAATTGAATATATGAGACTGTCCTACAAAGGAACATACTTTCCAGATCAGTAAATGTCAACCGTGGTTAAGTGTACTTTCAGTGCCCATACTATGAGAACACTGGTAAATGATACAGTAAAAGCTCTTCTGTTTACAAAGAGGACATGTCTTTTGCCATGACAGACCAGAAGTGAGATAAAAATGAGAACAAATTGGAGAAAGGATTGTTTTCCTGGGCCCTTAGAAACTATTAGCCCTTAAAAGCATATGGATCCTCTGTATGTCATCCCCAGACTGCACTTCTGTATCTACCAGTAAGGGGTTTTGAATTTCAATGATATAACTGCTTACCTGAGACACGGTGCAGCATGGAAAGCACATGTACATACATTATTAGTAGAAAAGACAGTTATATTGCTATGAATGTCATTTTCATTTGTAATTATATTTCTGCAGTAGTAGTAAGTTAGTCTCAGACCGAATTAATACTCTTTTATGGTCGATCAGTATATTTTATTGCCTGCCTGCTGGGTTGAGATAACAGCTAGAGGTGTCCGTTTACAAAAAGAGATTCTTCAAAGTACACCTCCTCTCAAGGCCTTCAGACTGTCAACACAAACCAAATTAGGCAGATACGGCAGGTGGCCATCGTTCTTGTGCTTTGATGCGAAAATTACATTTGACGTTCCACCTGGCTATAAATACACCATGTATGATAGAAAAAGAATAACAAACAGCATAGCAGACACATACAATTAGACTCTGCCCTATTAAAAAAATCTTTCAGATTTGTTCGGAATATTAGTCGTGACTGATGAATCTCTGGAGCTCAATTAAACAGTAGACTAGCTGAAAAATCTGAAAACTAAAAGGCTCCTTGGATTACCCACTACAAAAGAGTTGACAGACTGATGTACAGACCTACCTTCCTCCATCTACTTACCCCATTACTGTAACATTTTCTGCCTGAAATTGCACAAAGAAATCAAGACCCACTACTTAGGCGCTAAATAAAGTAGAGAGAAATTGAATAATGGAAGTCACTCACAAATGAGTATATTGAGAATATTTTAAATACCTTCACTGTGTTGTTCAGTATTTGAGAAATGAAGGAACTAGGAATTAGATGAGCATTATTACGTGCATGTGATTGTTTTTGCATTAAAAACTTGTTATTTGATGTGTACCTTACATTGTTGAACATTTACATTTACATTTACAGCATTTAGCAGACGCCCTTATCCAGAGCGACTTACAATTGGTAAGGTCTTACAATCCAAGCAATTGTGGGTTAAGGGTCTTGCTTAAGGACCCAACAGTGGCAGCTTGGCAGAGATGGGATTTGAACCCTGGACCTTCTGGTTCATAGTCCAGTACCTTAACCGCTAGGCTACCAAAGTAAGATTGAGAATATTGTTACCAGAACAGAATTCTAGAATGTGTGATTAGATTGATATATTAGCAATAAAGAAATTTTATAATAAACCATTTTATTATGATGCTATATTATCAAAGAAATTGGCTACTGTTATATAAATTGCAGGAAACATATAGATCAAGGCTCAATAAAATCTGACTTGTGTCTACTTGTGACATGTTGTAAGTAGCACAGTACAACACTACTAGCACTGAAGTAAATGCAGTACAGTGCAGCTGAATCCTGCTACACCAGTTTCCTAAATATAAGGTGTGGGTATCTAAAAATCTCATTGCTTGCTATCTAAACAACAAACCCATATATCGAAAGAAAGATGTCAAACCCTGTTATACAAATGTACCTCGTTCCATAAAATGTATCACTAATGATTATTCAAATAATGGGGGGGTTATTTCCATTATTTCCTATGGATATGGATGTTTGTCCTGTATACTGAAACCCTGCCTTCATTTGATGAACTCAGTTTGATATAAATCACAATACTATCTTCATTTGAAATACGGAGTTAGTGGGTTAGACAGTGGGTTAGGAAATATAATATGCCCTACCCACTACTTGGATTTCAGAATGCAAATTTGGAAAACAGGATTTTGGTTTGTGGGGTTTGACTGTGTATTGTGTGAAAGGCTTCTTACCTACAAACCCCACCCTCATTTGAATCAGTATCTAATTATGAGGTAATGGTTGTTTATTTTCGATTTTAACATATTGTGCTAGAAAAAACATGGTGTGAGACAACAGAGAAAGCAGGCACAGATGTGCGGTCTCACCAATCTACAGATAACAGTCAGGTCCAATAAAAAGTCCTATGCACAACTTATACTACCTTCACGTCACTGAAAGTAGGTGAGATACTGAGAGAAACAAGATATGGATTTCCCCATAGGAAATAATCTAACGCTGCCGTTATCCAAATATTCATTATCCAAACCATTTCATAGAATAAGGTATATTCGGGTAACATGGATTCACTGCAACTGAGATTCACTGAGACTCTGTAGCAGCTACATTTTCCAGTCACCATTTTGTGCTAGTCAACACCTACACAGTGGTCTGCCCACTCAATTCATCATCCACCCTTCAAGGCCAATATAAATAGCCCATGTTCCCGATCGCTATTTGCACAGTACTGCACTTATTGTGTATCCTTGTGCTGCTCATGTCCTTTTGTCCTAGCTCTTGTTAGATGTTCTTGTTATTCTTTATCACCCTATTAGCCTTTAGCCCCTTGTTTGTCATTAGCACTGGTTTACCGTTAACAATATCCTTGTTTTGTTAATTTCCTGGTTTATGTTGTTATAATTTTCAAGTTTTGTAAAAATAAATCCTGTGGTACTGGCATTATTACGCTTCCCTATTGACTTTTGCAATGCACTTTAGTTTTAATATATCGGATATTAATACATATTTGGAGTGCACAAAATTTCACAAAAATTAATGAGTACTAGATGGTGACATTAGCTACATATACTCCCCGGACAAAAAATTAGTCACCCTGTGTATTTAAGGTGGTAGTAACTTCAGGCTCCTGCAGATGCTGTTGCATGAGGGTGATGGGGCTATAAATACCTGTGGGATGTGCAACAAGTTTCATAGATAGTGGTACAGTGCAGTGAATGTATTTATCGATGTGTGGAAAACGGGTCACATAGCAGATGTTAATGATTGCAAAAAGGAGTGATTGCATTTGGGTGTGTCAAAGGCCATAGTGTGAAGGAAAGAAGCTGAATTTCAAGGTGTATCAAAGCATATGGTCAGCAGTGGCAAAAACTCCTGTCTATAGGAATTCTCATCAGAATGCATGGAGGTATTACACTCTTAGATACGTTTCAGTCACAGGTGACAGTTTTTTTGTCCGGTGAGTATACATTGATCAGTCATAACATTAAAATTACTGACAGGTGAAGTGAGTAACATTGATAGTGTGATGCTGTGGGCAATGTACTGGGAAACCTTGGGTTTGGTATTCATGTATATGTTATTTTTACACATATCATCCACTTAAACATTGTTGCAGAACAAGTGCACCTCTTCATAGCATCAGTATCGATGCCATACTGTAAAGGAGCATGACAGAGTTCAAGGTGTTGACTTGGCATCCAAATTCCCCAGCTCCCAATCCAGTCAAGCATCTGTGGGATGTGCTGGACAAATAAATCCCATCAATGGAGGACCCCACCTCACAATTTACAGGACTTACTGGACCTGCTACTGAAGATTCCATATTTGACGTGGTTTATTTTTATGAGCTTTTAGGTTCATAAACAGTTCTTCAATCTGGCAACCTTGGAGGGCTGGAAGAGAACTTACTGTAGATCACTATTTAATTGTTTATATTCTTACCATGTTAATAGGTCCTGCAGCTTAACATGTATAACGATCATACAAAGAAACCCAATGTTTTACCAAGTAATGCTATTTGAAGTTCAGTAGCTTTTTTAAAGCACACACTAGCTACAATCTGGTTGAAAGCAGTGTACAGTAGGGCTATATAGAATTTGTAGAATTTACATGTAGAATCTGCTCATAACAATTTACCCAAGACACACAGTGAGGCATGAAATATGTATAATTGAAGATTTCTGTAACAGTTATCGAATCTGGCAACCTCTATTGTTTCCACTTTTGTGTCTTTGTAGGTGGAACTGCACAAGTTTTCGACATGTATAATGTAAGTAGTATATATAAAGGATTTTAAAGGTAGCGATCAATTATGTGGACATACAGTGAAGCATGGAAAGCACATGCATATATAACGTTTACAGATTATCATAATAGCAATTATCTAATCTGGCAACCCTGCCAGACCGCAGCGTGCGCACGGGAAAAAAGCGCAAACTACAAGCACGGGAGCGCAAAGGCACAGCCGGGCGGCACTAAGACCAGTCTGCTGAGCAAACTACACGGAGCAAGAGCAGAACAAAACACAGCAGAGCAGAACTGACGCTCCGGAAACTTCTTATTGAAGGCGTATGCAGAGAACAGACACGAGACCCCGCTTGCGGTCCCATTTATGGCGAACAAAGTGCGCATAAGGGCGCATTTAGGACAAAGCCAACGTTTGGGTATCCGAAAAGTGAGGCGTTAAATCCGCAGGGTTTGCGCACATTTTGGTTAGAGTGCAAGGTTTTCGGCTCGGAGCCTGACGCATGCATCACGGATTACACATGCAGATCTGCGGAGAGACCACAACTCAAATCTAACTTTTAAAGTGAAGACTGATCGCTGGATTAAAGCGTATCTCTGGACAGGGCAAATGAGAGACGCAGCAAGGAATCAGCGGCGAAACTGCGGCAAGATCCCGGGGAGAGTTGCGTCTGGCCGTGTCCCGTTATAATCACAGCCATTCATCATCATTCGCCCTTCTGATCAGTTATCCATCCGATCAGCGGGTTTCCACTTTATGCTCAGGTCTCTTAACATGCACTAACAAAGCGCAAGAGGATCCGCATGGTCAAAAACACGTGAGTCCATCTTTCATTACAACATCCAGCATGCTCAGAACATCATGGGGAGCACGCAGGAGACATTCAACGTTTATATTCAAATTAATAGGGGCATATATTTGATTGCACACATAGTATGTATTGAATAAACTATTTGAGTTTTCTTTATTTATCCAGCATTTATGTAAGCTACCAATCTTAGACAAATCTTTCTCTATGGCTGTAAAGGGTGGTTAAGAGTTGTGGATAGAACTATTTGTACTTCTGAACCAGATGGTACCAGATGGAACAGTATTCCTGGGGGTCCTTGGTGGTGCTATAAGGGCTACTTAGGGGAAACGGAAAGAATTCATTTTATTGAGGGGTGAAATAAAGATAGTCATGATTATAAATACTTTTTTTTTTCTAAAGAAATTATTTGAAAGGGGATCTTGGAGAAAAAGACTGAAATGGGTTACTCTGGCCAAAACATTTTAAGAATTACTGCCCTGCACAGTTTTAGGGGATCACTGCAACTAAAAATCCCATGTTTTATTTCTTTCCTTGTGATGTATTGATCACTGCTGACCTTTGCATACATTGCCATGGCTTGTTGAGGTCTACTGACTTGTAAGTTGAGACTCCCAGCAGTGCCGTGCTGCCACTATAGGGCCCATCAGTGTGTGTCATGTCAGACTGTATCAGTCATACATGGTTGTACCAGTTGTACATTGCTTTGGATAAAAAGTGTCTGCCAGATGAATAATTGTCTCTACTGTCATCCACTCCTGTGAGATACATTTACAGCCATTTTTACCCAGAGCGACTTACAAGTGATAAAGCAATTGTGGGTTAAGGACTTTGCTCAAGGAACCAGCATGGGCAGCTTGGCATATGTGGGATTTAAACCCAGGACTTTCATGGTCCAGTACTTTAACCACTGAGCCGCCACACTCCCTGCACTGGAGATTTTAAAGATCTGCAGACCGCATCTTTAATTTTAAAATATGAAACCAGTGTCACAGCCATAGGTATGGACTGATACAAATACTGATATTATACCACAACTGTGAGCTTCTGTTCCAAAGTTGTGTGTACCATTGAGTCATTCCACCAAATGGGTGCCATTTCCATCCCTAGAACGTTACATGTATATATAGTTCATATAATTAACTGTGAGAAACATTTTATTATTAAGCAAGGTGTCCTGCAATGTGATGCAAGTGCATATTGAAGGTATATAATTGAAAATATTAATAAAAACTACCTAGAATACTGAAAATTAACATTTGTTAGCTGTCCCTGGTTTCTAATACTTTACAATGAAATAAAATAATTATAATCCTTCAGAAATCTTGAGGTTTTTTTCATTGTTATGTCTCTTCGTATGCCATGTATGCCTTAAATAATTTTAAAATAAGAAATCCATGATAATTTATTTTTTAATCATTTCCACAGGTTTTCACTCAGTCCTGTTACTCCAACATATTGCCACTTCTGAAAATTAGGGAACATACCACAAGTCACACGTTTGATAGGAAGTTCTTCTGAAGATCATGGGAAGATCAACAATAAGTTCTATCTTATTTTGTCATGTATATTTGATGATATTGTAACTATGACTGAGAAGGCCAGTCTCAACTTACTATCATGTTACTGAAATTATTTGTAGATGTTATTTGTTTATTCTAAAATTACAAATTTTTGGTAAATCATTAGAATGTGCTCAGTGCCCTAATTCTTTTGGTATGGACGCCATGTGGTTACATTTTATGTATTTGCTAATTCAGTGCTGAAAACTCCGTCCTGTAACTCAGTCCTGTTACTCTTTATTTGAGTACCAGTAATGAGAGAAACAATGTAAAAATAGTCAGTGTTGAAAATCTATAGAAATTGAAGTTTCATTTCTAAGGGTTACAACAAGCAAATGACACCCATTCGGCAGAATGACTCAAGTGTCACTTGTATTCACTGGCATAATTTGTGTTGAGTCAGCTATGATATTGGAGGGGAAAGTTTTAGGCCAATATCAGTGCATTACTAATTAAACAGTTCAAGTAAAATAGTTGTTTTTTTCTGTAACCTTTTCTAATGGCTTATTCATATGTTCACTAATAGGGTGCTAGCCGGACGTTTTTTCTAAGAGTGTACATTTTTTTGTGTAGAGGTTCAAACTTAAGTCAAATATTTTCTTTTACAGGCTAGTATGTCTGCACTTAGGAAGAAATTTGGTGACGATTATCAGATAGTAACCACCTCGTCCAGCGGCTCAGGCTTTGGCCAGGGTGCATCAGAGCGGAAGCGAAAACGGCAGCGCTTTGTGGATAAGAACGGCCGCTGTAACGTCCAACATGGGAACCTGGGTGGAGAGACCAGCCGCTACCTGTCAGACTTGTTCACCACCCTGGTGGACTTGAAATGGCGCTGGAATCTGTTCATCTTCATCTTGACCTACACGGTGGCCTGGCTCTTTATGGCGTCCATGTGGTGGCTGATCGCATACACACGTGGAGACCTGAATAGAGCACACAATGATAAGTACACACCATGTGTGGCCAATGTGTACAACTTTCCATCAGCATTCCTCTTCTTCATCGAGACTGAGGCCACCATCGGCTATGGTTATAGGTATATCACAGACAAGTGCCCTGAGGGCATCATACTGTTCCTCTTTCAGTCCATCCTGGGTTCCATTGTGGATGCTTTTCTGATAGGCTGCATGTTCATTAAGATGTCGCAGCCTAAGAAAAGAGCTGAGACGCTGATGTTCAGCGAGCATGCTGCCATCTCCATGCGGGACGGAAAGCTCACCCTTATGTTCCGAGTAGGCAACCTGCGAAACAGCCACATGGTCTCAGCACAGATACGCTGCAAACTGCTCAAGGTAAGCCAATAATGTCTGCTTCCAGCCATTAAAGTACAATCTTATCTAAATGTCAGATATAACTTCTAAACTGCTATTTTATTATCTACAATGACAATGCAGTCTAATAATAACAATAGACTGTTTATCCTGTGAGCTAAGATTTGACAGAGGCCATGTATTGCAATTGCCCTTCTAGCGTACTTAGTCATGGGCATAACGTAGTCTTTAAGCCAGCATTAAATGCAATTATGTGTTGCTTAATGTCCATGATGCATTCTGTGAAATTGCGCATTATGAGATCTGAGTGTTGTTGGGTCACCATATTATATACAATACTTGGGCAGCATGGTGATGCGTGTGGTTAGTACAGTTGCCTTGCAGCTCAGAGATTCCTGGCTAGATCCCAACCTCAAACTCTGCCTGTCTGGAGTTTGCAATGGACTGTGGTGGCCTAGCAGTTAAGGTACTGGACCAGAAGGTCTAGTGTTCGAATCTCTCCTCTGCCACGCAGCCACTGTTTGGTGCCACTGTTGGGTTCTTAGGCAAAACCCATAATCCACAATTCCTAAGACTGTATCAATAAGTTGTCTGTTGCTCTGGATAAGTGCGTTTGCTAAATGACATAAATGTAAATGCGTGTCCTCCTCATGCCCACGTGGGTGTACTTCAGGTGCTCTGGTTTCCTCCCACATTTCAAAGACATGCGTTAGGTTAATTGGTAACTCTAAATTGGCCCATGATTTCTGTCTGTCGTGAATATAGCCATTGCAACGTTAAATAAAACTAATAAACAAAATCAGTGTGATTTTAGATGAGATACTGTAGTGTACTAGTATTGACTAAGTAGCCAAGATACTGCAGTGTTTCCCATACTTTGATTCAAGGCTGTCATCACCATATATGGTGGGGTTTTCAAAGTCTAAGACTGTGGGCCCCCCCCCAGAAGATACGGCGCCCCACACTGCTCTCATCTGTTCTCAACCTCTTATAGTGTATTTCTAACACATTTTAAACATTTTCAACTTGCTGATACTTTCAATGACACCATTTTTAAGATCGTATTTAATGTTTTAAAAGTGCTTAATGCTGGTCTTATTCTTTTAAAATTATATCAGTATCGTTTTTAACGTTGGACACACTCATCTATATTTAACTTTTAATCACACTTTTGAACACAAATCAGATATGCTTTCGGAAAGTTTTGCTCACCCCTACTTCAGTGGGAACAATGATTTTGTGTTTTTGATGCACAAAGGTGCCCAGCAGACAAGAACAACGTAAATCATCCTCCACCTTTAGCAAGCGGTACTTGCTTTGAATCATGATCAATGTGCAAAATCCGCACTCAGATTATCATATATCATGTTTTCTCGGTCCAGATTCTTTCCCCTCTCTCTCTACGTACCACAAATTAATCTATTCCCCACACATTCATGAGCTAGCATATGTATTAGTTATTTACTTTTTTAAACTTTTCTTGTTTTGTTTTCATTGCTCTAGAGCATTGCTTTGTTCAGCCACTCCTTAAATGCTCCCCGGTGGCACAGTGGCTTGATGAGTAGCACCGTCCCCTCACGGCAAGAATGTTCTGGGTTCAATCTCAGATGGATCGACCTGGGTCCTATCTGTGTTTCTCTGGTGTACTGTGTTGCAAAGATGCACTTCTTCATACTCCGCTTGTTTTTTCCTCCTCAGTTTGTTAGCGTTCCACCACAAATAGAAACTAATCTGTGACTGTCCTGGGATCCACGCACGGTTCTGGTGCTGCGAAGCACATATCCAACACACGTAATTCACCTCAGTCATAACACCTTCACTTCATCATCATCTCGGTGCTTATTAGGACCTCACTGCCAGCCAAACGTTCAGCATTCAGTCTGCTCACGTTGACCCTGAATATTTTTAGTAAAACATTGTGTTTAATAAAACTTCCCACACCAGAGACTGCAGTGTTTGTGTATCATTAAATCTTCTGTACTACAATTGTTTATGTATCTGGCAAAGTAATATATGGGTTAAGTAACTTAATTACCGTAATTAAAAGGATAATAAAAACTTATCGGACCATGGGTGTATATGCGAACAGATGTCTGAATGGTGCACAAGTTATTTATTGTGTAAATTTAATGAATGTCAAAAATAATAGTACAGAGAGCACATGGAAGGAATTACTTTTAAATCTGTTTCTGTTCTTTCTTAACCTACCCATAATTCATAATTCAGTGGTTTCTACTAGTGGTCGGTCGATATGGGTTTTTTAATGGTCGATATTTATAGAGCAGGGTGTCCGATGGCCGACATATAATGGCAATATCACATTTTTTTCTTGCAGAGGAACTAATAACAATAAATGAGATACCAAACTTGGGCCCCACCCAATCTCAGCATCTCTTTGTTTTTAGTCATTCAGTAGTCTCAGTTAATGAGCTGGAAGTTCTAAAGCAGTAAACAAAGTTTCTCTGCATTTTCCCCACTTTTTCTGAATAGTGAATATATCGGGCGTTATAAATATAGATATCGGCCGATGCCGATTATTTCAAAATGTCATTAATCGACCGATCGATTCATCGGCCTATCACTAGTTTCTACAGCAGGTTTCCCAAAACATTGTTGTTTGTTTTTTAGTCTGTGAAATATCTTTTTCTGAAGATCACAACTACAATACTTGATAAAATATCTTTGCAAATCGCTATGTGACATCACACCTATACTATTGTAATACAATATAACTTTATTGTATATTTGTAATGTATAATATGTATTATTGTACATTCACTGTGGAATATGACAAGCCGTATGCTCTGTCTCACTGATGCTAAGCTTATGATAGCACAGACACTGCAAGTTAATATGAGTTCAGATGTCAAATACACAACACTGAAATTACCCTATAAGTTTGCTATTAGCTCATGTATTTGTCACAGGTTTTGAGCACCCACATTATTCATTTAGTCACTTTATCATTGTGTCTATTGTGTGTATGAACTTTGACCCAAGTTTTATCCTCACTCGCCATTCTGTGATTGATTGATTGATTGGTCCTCATGATCGCGGCACTAAATGCACAACTGCTGCTTCCACAGTTCATTGATTAATATCATTATTTAGTATATTTAAAAAAGTATGTAAAGTCTATTTTATCTCCTGGCGTCTCTCAGTCTTTCTGTCCCTTTCTCATTCTCCTTTCTGTTTCAGTCTCGGCAGACCCCTGAAGGTGAGTTTCTCCCTCTGGATCAGCTGGAGCTTGATGTCGGTTTCAGCACTGGGGCTGATCAGCTCTTCCTCGTGTCTCCTCTAACCATCTGCCACGTGATCGACAGCAAGAGCCCATTCTATGAGCTTTCACAGCGGTCCATGCAGACTGAACAGTTTGAAATCGTTGTGATACTAGAAGGAATTGTGGAAACCACAGGTAAGTGGACCACTTTTTTGGAAAACAATTGTAGCACTTAAAATCGAATACAGGCTAATTTGCAGTGGATGAAACTACTCTTCTTGTGACTCACAGAGTGTGTGTGGGACTTCAGGGCAAACTACACTTGGGTAGTAGCAGTTCAATAAGTACGCTTTCATAATACAGTCCATAAGGTGATGCTATGATTCTTAACAAGATGGTGCAGAGTGTTATTTAGACAGTGTGTTTTATCAGTTTTGGTGAGGAACAAGGTTTTATTAGTCCCAACTGGTGTTATGATCAGCAGTGTATATTATGATACGATACCTTAGGGAAGAATGCTTTTGCAGAGACTGGCAGTGGTGACTTAGGCACCCCAAAGCTGCAGCTGCAGGCTTCTACACAGCCATCAATTATAGAAAGATTTAAGGATTTATCAACAGTTAACATGCTGGCCATTTTAAAAGCCAAAAGGCAAATGTTTTAGCCTTAGTATGCAAAATATACACTTCATATGCATTTATATTCCGTGTGTATAAAAGTTTGTGTGAATCTCAAGCTGCAGCAGAATAGGATTGCTAAACTGCAATTAATAATAATTATGTTCTGTACTACATAGAAGTGTGAAAGTATTTAAAGTGCCAAGACAGGAGAATAATAAAGCATGATGCTTTATTAATGTTGTGGGATTACATTACAAAGCAATGATTAATAAAGTAATATGCATAATTTATGTGGAGTGATGACTGGATTCCAATGTAGCTGCACTTGGCCCAGGCGTTCATCTGTCTATATTAAAAATATAACTTTACTAGTAATATATCTGTACTTGAAAATGTAAATGT
Organism: Ancistrus triradiatus; assembly: GCA_025084515.1. NCBI lineage: Eukaryota > Metazoa > Chordata > Actinopteri > Siluriformes > Loricariidae > Ancistrus > Ancistrus triradiatus. Next base: position 185,108 of record JAJAGP010000231.1, read on the forward strand.
AAATTATCTAAATAATCACACATTTAAAAAATAAAGCAGCATATTTAATATAGCTATTCAGTCGATATCAGGTCTATTATTGACATGCTTAGTTGCAAAAGTTTTGTAACAAAAAAATAAAAAGTAATAATTTTCAGCAGTTTTTTTGTTCTCTTACTGAAAGCATAAAGTAACTGCAGATCACTTATATTTTATTCACTTTACCAATTATTGTAATTGACACAGTGGTTAACGTGGTCTCCTCACAGCTCCAGCATCCCGGTTTGATCCCTACATTCACTTTCTTATCTGCTTAAGGGGCTCAAGGCAGGAACAACTCTAGACAGGGCGCTAATCCATCGTAGGGCACATACACTCACATACTAGGACCACTTTAGAGACACCAATTAGCCTAACTCGCATGTCTCTGAACTGTGGGAGTACCCAGAGTAAACCCACGAAGACATGGGGAGGAAATGCACACTCCACACAGAAAGGACCATGGCCACCTGGGAAACCATGACCTTTTCGCTGTGAGGTGACAGTGCTACCCACCAAGCATGCAGTAGGTTAATTGATTACGCTTAATTGGCCTGATCTGAGAATGTATGATAGCGATGTTAAATAAACCAAATAAACAAACAAAAACTGTATATTACACAACAGGTATGTTTTGCCACAGAAATAATTATTATAAAGCTAAAAGTCTAAAAATGCCTCTAGGTCATATGTGTTAAAAAATACTGTCAGTATCTTATTCAGATGTTTAATTAAGGGTCTTTTTTACACCTTCAGGATGTCACACATGAGTGCAGTCTTTCACTATCTGTAGGCAAATACAATAAACAAGCACAACACAAATACTGGGAACAGACTAATACAAAGGCTGTTTCAGTGTTCCTTCAAATTGAAGCAGGCTGAGTTTATGACATAGTAAGCAAATAAGTGAGATCTAAGACATGATCCTACACATTTAGTAATGGCAAGTTTGAAATAGCACAGTAAAGAAAAGGTAGCACAGATCTTGAATATACTTTTAGAAAAAATACTTCTTGGTTGGGACAATGTTTGGTAAGCTTCAGCAGCAGACCAGTAGACATGGTTGTTAAGAGTAATGGTGGACTAGTATGTGACAGGGGTTCTTTAACTGGACCTGATTGATTGTGCTTTATTGATCAGGGACAAATGCCTGTGTATACATGTTGTTTAGGGCCAATAATAAACGCATAGACAATCAGAAATACACCACAATTTGTATAGAGTGGTAGGCTAATTCCCCTATTGAAAGAGCCTACCTCACATCTCAATATCATGTTTACCAGCACTTACAAACAACAGTATTATATCTCTCATATATATTTCATAAGAGAGAAATCTTCTGGTATTGTTTTATAGGTACAATTCCACAGAAATGTATTAGGATCACTCTAGTGAGATTATGGAAACAACTAAAGACATGGTCAGGTGTTCTTGCCTTATTCTTAGCATGGTGATTTATGGTTTTGTTGTTAGACTTTAAATTTTAACATCACAGTGTTAATATGATTGCAAAAGTTGGCTTTTGGAAGAAGACCACTGCGTTTACTATATTTTAACAAATCTGACATGAAATATATGCCTGTCCTTTACACATCAACGGCATTATTGAAGCATTTTTTGGTTGAATTGACTTTTTATGGATTTATTTATGATTCTTTATATGTAAGCTGTAGTTAATACTGTAGCAGTTTTAGCAAATCAGAGGTTTCCACATATGTTAATGCATTGTTCGGTTTTATGGGAAAGAATGTTTGCAGAAATAAATTGTCAAGTCAAGTCAAGTCAGATCTATTTATATAGCGCTTTTTACAATGGAGCATTGTCTCAAAGCAACTTTACAAGTTTAGATTATCTCCTAATAACTATATCCAATCCCAAATTGAGCAAGCCTAGGCCGACAGTGGCAAGGAAAACTCCCTCAGTGTTATAGGAAGAAACCTTGGGAGGACCAAGACTCAAAAAGGGACCCTCCTTGGGCGGCGTAGATGATAAATCTAAGAACGAAACTAAAGTCATGGAGTCATAGTTCGAATGAAATGTAATATATGCACAACGGCATTAAGTGGCCCGGGTATGATGGGGTTGGAGCTGATGATGGAAGCAGCTTGAGTGAAGCTGCAGTGGATGAACAGCAGATGAACATCAATTGTCTAAGACACTGATAGTTTGATAGTGTGTGCAAAAAAATCTTCCATCCTTGTCCCTAAAATTTGTAAAGATTAGATTGCGATATTTATTTCTGTGATATAATACATGAATTGCTAGTTCAAAATATAGATTTTTTTGAAGGAAGAAACATTTAAAATGTGGTGTAAAAAACAATCTCTGCTCATGTAGATTTTGCTACAGATGTCGTTGCAGTACAGTGTTTTGACTCAATTTGTCTGCTGAATTATCAGTGTGATGTGATGTATTAAGATGACTCAGGTTCTACACCGTTGTATTTCAGTAGTGTTTATATTCTTGGTGAACTATGTGGAATATCACAATATCATTGTATTGTGACACATGTATCGTGATGCATATCATACTGTAAGTCCTTTCCAATACCCACCCATATACCTAAGTCATTCTTGATTGAACCATAGTTAGATTATGAGCTCACAGAGCTGAAATAGAAACCATTTGTATGTTTTTTAATTACACGTAATATAGAAAATAATATTTTTTGCATCTCATGAGATTTTTCTTCTATCTGTACTCCCAGTTTCTGCACATTTTCTCAAAACTCTAAACACAAAACAACAAACAAACAGCAAAACCCAAGCAAAAGCAAACGCTATATTCAAAGCTATTTTATTCTTTACTATTTTTTCATCAAAATGACACATGCCATTATAAAATGAGATCTGAAAAGCCCAGAAAATTTTGGGGTCAGAACTTCCAGTGTACAAACTCAAATGATCTGCTACCTCAAAACCATGTGCAACATTTAAACAGTCACGTAATATTTCTTTAATAATGTATACTGCTCATGAGTTTAAATATAAGGGCCAATGTGAAGATTAGTTCAAAAACCTGTAGTGTTAGATAAAGTATTGTAGTTTAGACTCCTCAGCTTGCAAGCGCCAAGTAGATTGTTCTATAGTGTACAGCTCTAGATATGTCAGACATAAGTGGTGAAGACTTTGGACTAATAATGCAGTCTGCTCTCTCAATGCCCTCTCCATGTTGTCAAGGGTTTTGCTTGCCACTAAATGTCTGGTTATTTTCAATTTGCATATTATTCTATAGTGTGCTGTTTTAGATATGCTGGACATATGTGGTTCAGTGTCAAAGGCTTTGTGTGCTAGAAATCAGAAGGTTGTTAGTTAAAGCCGGTGTTGGGCACTTGATCCTTAACCATTTACTGCCTAGTTGAATTGCATGTTCTCTGGAAAAGGGCACCTGCTAAATGCTGCAAATGTATTAAAATAAAAAAAACATTATTTGTAGTCTACCTCTGATAGTGAATGTGACTGATTTTGTGATGCTTTCTAGTTGAAAATTTAGTTTGTTAATTTGTTAATTGAGAAATGTGAAAACCAGGTCTCTGTTTCCAAGGCAACCTGCTCCGCCAACCCCCCTCTCTATGTTATCAAAGGTTTTGCATAGGCACCGAATTTCAGATTATTTTCAAACCCTGAAAAGTGTTTGCAAAGCACTTTGTCATGGATTGGTAGTGAACAGACTGGGAAACTGTGAAGACTGAGTGTTTGATTTAAAAATAAAAGGCAATATGCAAAGCTGCTGACTCTTTAGTAAGCATTTCAATTTGATGCTTTTGTTGTGGCGAAAAAGGAAATCCTTTAAGTTACTGGATCACATTAGTATCAAAGTACCATTTTCATTTGCAGTGTCATTGTCATTTAATGAACAAATGCAGTTACTACATTACACATTCATTTATTCTTTGCCCTTAGATAGCCAGTGTAAAAGGACTGATGGCCATTTCTATGAAAAGGCCCAATTTATTAGACCATATTGTTATCTGTATTTGTTGTTAATGATCTTCTATCAACTCATTAATGTTGTGTTTATATATATATGTAACACAACATTATTTATATATATATATTTATATATATATATTTATATATATATGTGTATATATATATATTTATATATATATATGTGTGTATATATATATATATATATATGTGTATATATATATATATACGTATATGTATATATATACGTATATATAATATATATATATATATATACATATGACTGGAATAAGCTGGTTTTTATTGTGATTAACCATAACTGGCGATTGGCCGATCAGTCTCATATAACCGATTCTGTACTGATGACATTTACACGATGGCGACAGCGGCACAAACACAGCCACACATGAACAGAATGGTGCTTTTACTAACTTTAATTCAGAATTGATTTCAGACACAGCCATGTCTTCAGCATGGAAGCTCTTCAGAGTGTGCTCTTTGGATTACATACATGGAGAAAATTATCCGTGGAGGAACTTGAAAACATTCTGAACAACAAATTTAATATGACATTTAAAACAGCATCACCCCGCTAAATATTTGTAATTTGTCAAAACTAACAAAGGCAAAGAGGTTAAAGCTAAAGCTAGCGAGAGCGCAGAGCCAGACACAAGACACTGATAGTGTGATAGTGTGTGCAAGAAGTCTTTCATCCTTGTGTGTAAAATTTGCATAGATTAGTGATACACAGGCAATTCTTGACCAAAACGAATTCTAGTTTGAACACCCAAAGAGCCAAAATACAAACCGTTAATACAAAACATGTAATAAAGAAAATAATACATGTTATATCTCACATGAACAGTGATTACTGTTGATCCGCACCTTGGAATGAATGCTCCCCCCAAAGGCAGTAATTCACTGCCAACTTTGCAGCATGTGGTTTTCAGGTTTGATATCTGCATCAGTTATCAAAAACAATCATGAAGCCGCTGGGTGATACAGTAGTATTTCAAACCCTCACTGCATTATTCAAAAGCATATATTTGACAAAGACAGCTATGTGTAGTTTTATCTATGTATTACATACACCCAGAAACAGCAGCAGTCCCACATGTGGGCTTTTATTCTGGTGCCAGGAAACCCACACAACTGGACTGGGGTCAGGAACAACCTGGGCTTGACAACAATGCCAGGGACTGAAACACAACTCTGCAACATTTAGACCTTACCTTTCCAGAGGCGGGATATGAACTGGAGTGGCATGGCTGAACCATCTTGGTTCCTATCATGCTTCTGGGAAGGTGAGAACTATTAGTTACACTGTTACAGTTCACTGCTGGTGGTTCCCCATGTATTTAATAACTCACTAATTCCAGTTTGAGATTCCTGGCATCAGAGTACAAGTCCAGATGTGGGTCAGCTGGTGCCCTTGAAAGTATGTGTTGCACTTTATACATGCTCCAGATGTGTGGTTTTGTGAGTGTTCTGATTCGTCAGATGCTCCCTAATCTCAATTCATGTCTGAGGGCTGCGTTGGCTGCATCATGCGAGGCCAACCAGAGGTGCCCCAAGGTTATGCCCTGCCCCTATAGAAATAACGGCACAACCAATTTGTATATAACAGGCAAGTCAGAAAGCCAAGCAGGAAGTCCATTATGCCACTAAAATATGCTGACATAACTGAAAATTGATGGAGTTTTGAAATACAGGAGTCAGACAGGGACTTCATGTGCGAAAGCATGCAGTGTGAAAAGCAATGACATCAGCAGTTGGACGTGTATGTGACAGGATGGTGATTTAAATGTTTGTGATAAATCCAGTGTGCTTCAAACACTGTCTGAAACATTATCATGAACCTTACAGACTGTTTTCCCCAAAGTCACGCTGCATAGGCTCAGCTAATTCACAGAGTTGCTTTTTGTGCCTTGTGACTTGGTGAGAAAGCAGTTTCTGAGAGTGTTAGACATTGGGTGTTTTGATGTCTTTGGGTAGCCCAGTCGAGAAAGGGATCAGAAGAGTTATGAAAAAATGTCGCTGAGTTGACAAGCTCGGACTTCCATGCACTCCATGATAATGGGATCTATTTATGGGGATTCTAAAATAAAAAATAAGTAACTTTTTTAAAACCTTTTAACCAAAAATATAATTGTAAATGATAGGGTTGGCACACCTCACAACAACTGGGTTCTGGTTGTGCCACTGCCTGTGGGGAGTATGCACGTTCTCTCCATTTGTGCATGGGCTTCCTCCAGATATTCTGGTTTCCTCCCAAATTTCAAGACATGCATTACCTCAGCTGATCTCTAGTGTCCCAGTGAGTGAGGGAGTGAGGGAGCTCATTTGCCCAGCGATGGAGTGACACAAAGACATATTATTTACAGTAGGACAGGCACATACACGTACGAACGGGTTTGTGAGGGTCCTGTAAAATGGGACCGTAATAAATATTTAAATGAAGAAACATTTCTGGGGGTTCTGAGGTTGTGTTCTTTCATCAAGAGATCATAATTTCCTGGCAGTGCCATAACCAAGAGCAGAACATCATTTTACCAGTGTACAAGCTCTTACACAAAACACTTTCGGTAAGTTATTAGTATTCCCGAGCAGCCTACAGAATGTTTGGTGGTTCTTCAGTATTGTGTAGTCTTCACAAATGGATGCCGTTTTCTGATGTATGCCTTACTGGTGTGATTTCCAGCATTACAAATAAGGCAGTGGAACATCAAACCTTCATTTTAGTGGACAAGTAAGACATCCATTTAGCTTTAATAACCATTCAGTGTATGCTCAGGGAATAGACGAGGCTGATCATTTCTGGTAAGGGCACAATCTAGCAAGCTTTTCAATCAGCGTTTAAATGGTGTGTTTTGGTGTGTAAAATGTCATAAAAGGCTGAGCACAGGGTTTTCCTTGTGCGTTCATCCCTTGGTAATACTCAGAGCTGTCTTGCTGACTCTCATCTTTGCTTGGTCGTGTGTGCGCTCTCCTTTCTTTCTACCAATTTACTTGATTTGTTGAGAAAAAAAAATCTTCTCGCTCGTTGTGTGCAGCAACTCTGTGTGCTGTGTTTGCCCGCTGAGAAGTGTGTGGGTGGTAGGATGCTATATCTGGCACACTGGTGCTATAAGGGCTCTGCGTTTGTGTGTTATCTGTGCACGTGTGTGCTTGGGAATATGTTTTGCTATGTGTGTTCAGTTATTTAAATAACTCTGCCTTAGTTGTGAGGTTATGCAGAAACATTTGTGGATTATGCAATTTTTCGTGCACTTGTGCTGCCTTTTGTGCTGAAATGATTTAGTCTTGTCATGTAGTAACTGCTTATTCAGTGTTTAATTATTTGTTTCTTAATTACATATTGCTTATATATTTTGCTGTAGTTGTATAAAACTGCAAGTACATTTTTTGATGACTATAATTACACATCGACTCTGTTTTGCATTTTTTTTGTTGTAGGTTGAGCATTCTTGTTTGAGCATAATTCAGCATTCATATTGGAATCTTCAAAATAAGGCAGAATATTGAATGAGAACACAAAGACAGTGCATGTTAGCCTACACACTGTTATTGGGGGGGGCGAGAGCAGAGAGAGAGAGAGATTGAAAGAGAAATATGAATTTCAAATTGGTGTGCATAAGTAGGCTGTGGCATGTGTCTGAGCAGCATTCACATTGGAAATGGCTTTAATTAGGGTCCAAGGTAGGCACTTGCTTCGCTGAAAGAACAGCTGAGGGAGCAGCATCAGGGACAAGTGTTCACAATGGAGGGACAGTGTATTGAGCTTAATGATGTGCATTACACAGTGTAATTAAGATTTATGATTTAACCATTAGCTGACAAATAATTGTTTGATCGATGCGGTCAGTTAAAAGGGTCATTTAATTTAGCTTCTAATACATTCATTGACAAAAAAATAATAGCATACCAAGAAGCAGTTTGAAGCAAGTGAAACTTTATATGTATGCTTGCAATGATGATACATGTTAGTGTTTACAATATTAGAACAAAAGGTTAAGTTTATTGGGGAAAACAATACATTTGATATGAGGCTCTACTACCTGTTAATCTGCCTCTAGAATGGATACAAGATGAGATATCGCTGTGCATTGGAGGCAAACAGGTTCCATATGGCACCCTGTGGCACATTTGCCCACAGATGTTGCAGCTGGGTCTATAGATCTTGCACATGTAGGTTGCTGGCGTCCCAGCTGGTCCCATAAATGCTCGATTGGCGATAAATCTGGTGACAGGGCAGGTCAAGGAAGTGTTGCCTCAGGCGGAGCCATTCCTGGGAGAGCATTATCCTGCAGAAAAATGCCACTTGGAAGCCCTGCCATAAGAAGCAACACCTGTGGCCGCAAGATGTCCTGCACATATCACTGAGTTGTTAGTGTCCCTCGCATCACTACTAAGGGTGACCGACTGTCATATGCGATGGCTCTCCAGGTCATCACACCGGCAGTTGGAGCAGTGTGTCACTCCACAGCAAAGGCAGGATTGAAGCGCTCACCACAAGGCCCGGATTCCAGTCCGTAGCAGTCCAGGTTATTCGTTTGCGACGCTACTGCAAACGAAGGCGACAGTGGCTGGCTGTCATTGGCAGGACATATAATGGGTCCTGTGACAACATATTTCCTTTAAGCAACTGGAAATGGTCTGGGCAGAGACAGGGGTGGGTAGTGAAGGTGCCACCGGTGTCTGAATGGTGAAAACGAAATTTGAGAGCTGCTCGTGCTTGTCAGTGGATCACTCTGGGTTGTCCAGAGCCTGTTCACGACTGCCCCCAACACCTCCGAATAGCTAGGTCAGAATGCAATCAGTGATCGCTCACCAAGAGGTACACTACCCCAAAGTAGTCTCTGAGAGCCTTTTTATAGAGCAGTATAGTATAGAGCAGAAAAATGTCACTTGGAAGCCCTGCCATAAGAGGCAACACCTGTGGCCGCAAGATGTCCTGCACATATCATTGAGTTGTTAGTGTCACTCGCATCACTACTAGGGGTGACCGACTGTCATATGCGATGGCTCTCCAGGTCATCACACCGGCAGTTGGAGCAGTGTGTCACTCCACAGCAAAGGCAGGATTGAAGCACTCACCACAAGGCCCAGATTCCAGTCCGTAGCAGTCCAGGTTATTCGTTTGCGACGCTACTGCAAACGAAGGCGACAGTGGCTGGCTGTCATTGGCAGGACATATAATGGGTCCTGTGACAACATATTTCCTTTTTTTAAGCACCTGGAAATGGTCTGGGCAGAGACAGGGGTGGGTAGTAAAGGTGCCACCGGTGTCTGAATGGTGAAAACGAAATTTGAGAGTTGCTCGTGCTTGTCAGTGGATCACTCTGGGTTGTCCAGAGCCTGTTCACGACTGCCCCAAACACCTCCGAACAGCTAGGTCAGAATGCAATCAGTGATTGCTCACCAAGAGGTACACTACCCCAAAGTAGCCTCAGAGAGCCTTTTTATACAGCAGAATTGGAAGCACTTTTATGCCCTCTTGTGGCAAGACCCACTGTCTAATCAGACCACACCTGTAATTATTTACATATCTGCCTGAGACATAACTGCATGCCAAGTTTTGAAGAAATCCAACATTTCTATCTGGATGTATAATGTTTTTGTCAATGAGTATAACATTTCTTTCCAATTTTTAACCCCACTGTTCCTGGTCAGAGCCTCAGGGGCTGCAGTGCATTTTCAGCACAGGACCGGCAGGGGTCATTGTTGCTGCATCAGGCAGGATCCCTCAACTGGCCTCCCCTACCACAGACACAGTCAGTTGTGTCTGCACAAACACTTGAAAGTTAAATTTGGGAGTTAAGTTAGATCAGGGTAAGGGTGAGGGGCTGAGTTTGAGTCCCAGGTGGGACTTAAGTCAAGTTGTAATTGACTGGTTCACTGTCCAGGGTGTACCTCAGCCTGTGCTCAGTGAATTTAGGGTTAGGCTCCAGAACATCCACCGTCACCCTGATCAGGACAAGAGGAAGTTAAACATGATGCTTTGATTTGCTTTGGTTTACTTTGCTTTGCTTAATTATATTTGTGGGCTTATTGTTCAATTAGGGGAACATAAATGAATCATCAGCCCTCGAAAGACAAAGCTGAAATGTGCAAATGGAAGTGGCTACTTGTCTGCAGCTATTTCAGTTATATTCCACCAGCACTGGACATAAATTCTGTTCAATGTTGGTATACAATTGCAGGATTCCCAAGGCTGCACTTTTTAGCTATTAGTGCATGTTCAGCACATCATTACCTGCAGAGAAGGGATTCTCAAGGTAATCTTAGCTGCTGGTCTGCCAGCAAACAGGCTGTGTCGTAGATTGTCCTCTGGACTTACAAATCAGATGTTATTTATCAGCAAACATTTACATCATTTAGCAGAAACCCTCCAGCATAGTGGCGCCCAGTTGAGCTTAGCATTTGAGGGTTAAGAGTTTTTCTCAAGGATCCAACAGTGACAGTTTTACAGAGCCAAAGTTTGAACTTTAAACTTCCCAATTGTAGTCAAGAGCCTTACCTGCTGAGCCATGACATTCCCAAACCATGACTAGGATATTCTCAGTTAGAGCTGAGTTGCTGGGTATGGTGAGCTAGGTAGGGTCTGTGGTGGTGTAGTGGTTAAGGTACTGGACTATAGAGCTAAAGGTCCATACTTCAAATCCTACTGCTACCAAGCTGCCAGTGTTGGGTCCTTGAGCCCTTAACCCACAATTGCTTGTATTGTACGGTTCTAGCAGTTGTACGTCACTCTGGATAAGGGCATCTGCTAAATGTTGAGTGACCATATTTTGGTTTTCAAAAAAGAGAACACTATGGAACAGAAGGGTGGCACATGGGAAACAGGAGTTAAGAGGTTCATTTTCATCACTTTGCAGTGTTACTTCCAGAGTTCCACATTGATCAGTTCTTTGTGTAGTCTTGTTCTACCAGTACATTTTACTACTGGGCCCAAGAACTTTCTGGCACTGGATCTCTCAATTAACGTAGATGGTGTCAATCTCCATCTGGTCCACACTGCAAAGAATCTTGGTGTGATTTTGGACAACAACTTCAATATTTCTAACCACATCACATCAATTGCCAGTTCTTGCACATTTCTTTTGCAAAGCATCAGAAAAGATGCTTAGATTCTCATGTTTCTTGTCCATCCTTCTCTAAGACTGAGCCATGACCAGATCTTGATGTTTCAGTGTCTTGGTTTATTATTGGTGGAATGAGCTTCCCATCTCAGAATGGCCCATTGTCTCTCTTACACAAAAGTCTGACGACTGACCTCTTTAAGTTATACCTAAGGGTGTACTTACACTAAGCAATTCAAACCTAAGATAAAGTCTTTTTTTATTTTGTTGTAACTGGTCTTTGTATGTAATTTTTTTCCAATTATTATCTGTCTCTAAGAATTTGTTATTATGTGTGACCTTAGTGTCAAACTGAGAACTTGCTAGTCCGGTTCTGATGGCAGTATCTTTTCATTAGACTGGTAATGAATACTTATAGATCACTGAATAATCGCAAAATGGCTTCAGCCTTCAACTGTTTGCACATTTCTTAAGTCACTCTGAATAAGAGCATCTCACAAATGAGTAAACGTAAATACAAAACATAAAGAACAATGTATATCTTTATGTTCACTATTGGATTGAAGCAATAGCTAAACCAGTTAGATGAACACGTTTTGAAAATATGAATTTAATGTGTGCCAAACCTAAAGACACTGAATTTGAAAATGTGGACAAGCAGAGATCTTCCTCTACTGTACTAGATGCCACATCATTCTGTAATCCCCATGGTTAAAATGAGCTCACTGTTGAGAGGAGCGTTCACTGCACAGGTAACAGTAGGAATGCCAATTAAGTCTGATTCACTCGGGGTCTGAAATTCCCAAACCCCTCCTAACTTGAGAAAAGCTCCGCATGCCACGGAGACACTGTTCTGGTTGGATGATGGGCAAAATAAAATGGATTTTCGAGATTTGGTAGGTGAAACAGTAGCAAACTTTCTGTACAACAATTAGTCATATAAAAAAATTTCAGTGTTGTGCCTCTGGATAGATGAAGCATGTTTATGCATAATATGTGGAGCACAGGTATGTCTGGAGAGCATCTCATCGTGGATGTCAGCTCATCATTTGAAGCTAAACCACAGCAAAACAAAGGTGCTTTTCATTCCTGCAGAAGGGTCCCAATTATCAGGATCTTGCCATCTCCCAGGTGAACTCCTCCATCACACCTTCTGAGAACGCAAGAAACCTTGGAGTGATCTTTGATAACCAACTGAGCTTCTCTGCTCATATTTCCAAACTGACCCAGTCATGCAGGTACCTTCTCTACAATATCAGGAGAATCCGACCCTTCCTTTCCAGAGAAGCCACAAGTGCTTGTCCAGTCTCTTGTTATAACAAAACTAGACTACTGCAATGCTCTTCTGGCTGGTCTTCCAATGCGTGCAATCAGACCCCTGCAACTGATTCAGAATGCAGCGGCTCGTCTGGTTTTCAATCTTCCCAAGTTTTCTCATCATGTCACCTCACTGCTGCGCTCACTTCACTGGCTCCCTGTAGCTGCCTGCATCAGATGCAAAACCTTGACACTCACCTACAAAGCCAAGAATGGAACAGCGCCATCTTACCTAAAAGCTCTGATCAAACCACGTTCTGTACCTCGCACTCTCCGAGATACGAGCTTGGCCCGACTGGAGCCTCCACGTAAGATTAAAGGAAGACAAGCTTCAAGACTCTTCTCCGTCCTGGCACCCAGGTGGTGGAATGAACTTCCACTGGATGTCTGTATGGCTAAGTCTCTTGCTGTCTGCAAGAGGTGACTAAAGACTCACCTCTTCACCCAGCACTTGAGTGATAAAACTGCATATCCTCCAGTAAAAAAAAAAAAAAAAAAAAAAACAATCCCCTACACCAGATATGAGCAGGTTGTAGTTGGATTGTGTACTTGAGCTATTGTTTACTTGTACTAATATGAGGTTCTATCTCCTAGGAAGATTACAAAGCACTTTTGTAAGTCGCTCTGGATAAGGGCGTCTGCTAAATGCTGTAAATGTAAATGTAAATGTATTGTGTAGTATGGGTCAAAAAAGACATTACATTGGTGGGAAAAGCATGTTATGGGATTTTATATTGCAAAACAGACACCCATCAAAAGATGTTGCAAAATTAGGGACACTAGTTGGAAACATTACAATTTAACCCTGATGTGCTATATTGAGGTATTTTAATACATTAACCCACTATCTAATTCATTAACTTGCAATACCGATTGGTGATTGGGAGAATAGCTGAAGTGGAAGACATTCTGTACGGTTTCCGAACCTCTACATAAATCCGTCATGTCTTGCCTGTCAGTAAATAACCTAACATTTCTTTTTATTTAGTGGCTAATTATTTTGTTATAGTAGTTTAATTTACATGGTAGTATTTAGCACTAGAAGAAACAGGCTGTGAGACAGTAGGAAACAGTAGTATATGTAACAAAGAACACTCTACCAATGTTAGTTAGACGAAACCCCGCCCAATAAACAGGTATTCATAATTGCTCTAAAGGTATCTGTTTAAGAGACCTGTGCTCGGATAATGTGCTGAAAGTACTGTCAATCTTGATATGCTCAGACAAATTACTATTGGTAGCCGAATCAGGTAGGCTGTGGAGTTTAAATGGTGCTCAAATGGTATTAAGGGGAGTGTGCCAAGAAAATATCCCCTACACCTTTACACCATCACCAGCATCCTGAACCGTTGATACAAGACAGGATACTGTACTGTATATCCACAATACATTTTTTGCTCTGATGTATTTAGGCTACATAAATAGTGGTTTTATTACTGCCATTTGCCCATACTTTTAGATTCCTATATTCATGAGGGTGAATTCCCTCACTTTCTGCTTTGCTTCTGTTCTGTGTTTTCTGCAAGGATACACTTCACTACAAAATTCCATTACAGGGGCTGCTCCTGGATCAGCCTGATAAAGACTTTCAGCATGAAATGTCCAGCATTAGGACTTCACTGGTCCTGGCCATGCTGCAGTTGAAAAATCATGTTCCAATTTATAATTCAAGTTAACTTTTAATAGGAACATAATTACACTCCTGGAGTGGACTGGCATCTCATCTAACCGGTACACTTACACCTGTGCCCTGTGTTATCCGGGGATAGGTGCCGGAGCCCGCACAGCCCTGAACAGGAAAATGCGGGGGTAAAACATGAAAGTAAATACAGTGGCACCTCGGTTCTTATTGTTAATTCGTTCCAGAAGACTTGTTGAGTACCAAAAATGACGAGTAGTGAGAGCAAATTTTTCCCATAAAGAATGATGTAAATTGAACTAATCATTTCCAGACCACCAGAAAATTCACACTGTATAAGGCAGTATATGCATTAATGGAGTTGTATTTCATATGTGCTCCCTGATTTACTATGGGGTTACATTCCAACTAATCCATAACAAGTATGTATCATGAACTGAGGAGTTTAACATAGTCTATACTGTATCATAGCGGAGCCTACCTCATTGATTGAACACACTTATACATTAACCTACAGCTGGCCAAAATAGTTAACACAAAGCTTATTTTATAATAAAGTGTTGAATCTTGTGTAATTTAGTGAGTAATGGATTGAAAGTGAAAAGTAAAAGCAAAACACTGATTCTATTGGTGAACTCAGGGCACTAGCTGCTATGCTAAAATAACTGCAGTCTGTGATTTGGAGGACCATGTTTCCTTTTGGTTGGCTGTAATCATCAACCTTATTAGGACCCATGGAGACTTATTTGCACCAAGAATACAGTACTGTAGATGTAAATATCAAGAAAAACATGATAAACACAGCAGAGATCTGCACTGTCCAAGGGCTATTATGAATATGAATCACTGTGTACTGAATCATGAATCATGAATCGTGAATGTGCGACTCACACAAGTTTATGCAACTGCGGCAAGTACCGAGCAAATGACGAAATCTTTTACTTAATAGTTTAAATTACATGTAACAATGCATATAACAAACGGATCCCATTTAAATATAAATTAGAACCTTCCCAAACATGTCAGATTTTAGAAGCTAATTTAATTCTGGACTTCAACAAGTCACATCAGACAATTCATGTCAGACAGTTCATATTTAGAATACCTGTTGAATAAATAAAAATATTCTAATTACAATACAAACACAAACCATAAAAAGCCTATAATGCATAATAAATAAGATAATAATGGTATGTCAAATCTCCTAAAACGTCGTAGCAAATTTTTACGTACGCTCTATCTTGATAAACTGACCGCATAGTTAAGTAACTACATTATCGCCTAAAAATCTTAAAACTTTATTCCCTAACACAACAACAGTAATACTTTAAAAGTTACCCACCCAGACCTGTTGTGGGACTGTGGTAGCCTGGCGGGTAAGGCACTGGACTATGGACCAGAAGGTCCAGGGTTCAAATCCCACCTCTGCTAAGCTGTCACTGTTGGGTCCTTGAGCAAGGCCCTTCACCCACAATTGCTTGGATTGTAAGACTGTACCAATTGTAAGTCGCTCTGGATAAGGGCGTCTGCTAAATGCTGTAAATGTAAATGTAAATGTGTGGGCTTTGCTTGCCCTGCGGAAGAGGTGAGATGAGATGACATCCAGTACATACAAGAACACATATTGAGGAAATAACCCTTAATATCAAGTAAGTAAATATAAAGTCAACAAAATTAACAAATTTATTAACCTTGGTAGCAATTCTGTAGGAAATCTTTCCCTTGTCGCATATTGCTCAGATGGAAAACGCCTGGAAAACGCCTCTAGTGGTCAGGAGCACTTTCGGTGTGAGAAGTAAATGCAGCATTATTGTAAATGTGTTTCATTTCGGTTAATGCTGCTGTGTTCCGCTTAAATGTATTTGTGTTGTCGACTTTTGTTTGCCTCCTAAATGTTGTTGTGTGTCACCAAATACAGCATTTTTGAAAATGTTGTTGTATTCTTTCTTTATTTTGTTGCATTTTCCTTAATGTATTTGTGTTCTGAGTTAATGTTGTTGCATTTTCAACTTTTGTTTGCTTTGTAAATGTGGTTTTGATGGGACTGTACAGGCCACCGTAGTGCTGGCATAGACAGAGTTGGCTAATTATGTCTTTAGGGATTTTTTCAGAGATGTGGTGAATGGTGATAAATCACACGTTGGAGGTGCGACAAGGCACCACACATGAGCCCTCCTTAGTGGAAATGGTATTTCATTTCAGGAAACTGTCACACTACAGCACAGAGTGTGGTGAAGACTGAATTTGAAAACAGGTAAGATGGCACTGCAGTACAAAGCCAGTGAATTTGGGCTCAAAACATTTCCTTATGAAATAAGAGAGGATTTCATATTTAAGATTCTTTATTGCCACAGAATAATGTAAAGAGGTTTGGATTTGGTAGAGCTCTCTTTGAGTACACATTACACAACAAGGTGCTAACAAGATATTATGATGCAAAGGATAAGAAAATACTGTTTAGCAAACCCAAGTAGACAGCAATTAAGATGGTAGGTGCAAACAAATTAGTAGAAAAGTGATATATGTTATAGAGTAATTTTAACAATTAAAGTTGATACTGAAAAAAAAATTAAGCATCAGTCAATAAGTGACCAAGTGCAGTTCTTTGGTGGCAATAGGAAAGAAAATGGTTTGTGTGCAGTTTGTTGTTTGGTCATCAGCAGTATGTATCATCTGCCACAAGGAAGACTGGAATAACAACAGATTGCTGATGAAGTTTAAAGCTTCTTTCTTGGTACATGAGGTATAGTGATCATACTGATGAATGATTACATGCAATTATTTTTGAGGCTTTAATTACTACCCATTCAAGTTTCTTTTTAGCCTTGTCATAGTACACTGTGATAGATAATGTCAGGACAGAATAGCGTTGTATTATGACAGAACTGTTATTCTATTATGATAGAACGATGCCAAACATTAAACCACCAACAACCATGCCACATTCAAAGTGAACTTCAGCAGATCGTCTTGACCATGACATGCCGAAATGCATGGAGTTGCTGCCATGTGACTGGCTGATTATATATTTACATTAACAAACAGTTGAACAAGTGTACCTAATAACATGTCTGGTGAGTGTACATTTGTGCCTTGAGTGCCTTCAAACCCAGAAACAGTTAAAACAGACAATCCAATCATGTCTTTGTGCAGTCTCTAGTTCATAAAACATGGGATTCAGTAAGCCATTCAGATTTAACACCCTGTACTACATGGCGAAAGGAATCATTAGAATTTTCCAGCCCTCATCTGAGCAACCTGAATCTGAATGTGTGGTAAAATGCTACATTGTTTACTTTTTAGTGAATTTTGTATATTGTTATTCAATTTGTCATCCGTGCTTTGATGCGTATGTGCATGAACCTGAATGCATATGAGTCCATCGCAAGAGGACTCGACGAAGATTCAAGGCCCTAAGAACTAGGAGTCAACCTTAAAATAGTTGGAGTCGATTCCTCACACAGAAACCAAATCATATCACATTCAGAGCGTACAGTGAAGTTAGCAGCATTAGCTCTATTAACCTTAATACAACAATTAAGCGCATTATATCATTTAACGATTAATGGAACAGTTTACATGCAGCTCATGAAGCTGTGAATCTCAAAGTAGGGTGGAGTGAGCAGTGGCTCATTATCATTTTAAGGAACAGGCACTCAAATAGAATGATTCTGGAAAGGGCAGTTTAGATAGGGTACAAAGAGTGCTGTGGTTCCTAATCTATGTGGTATTTTGATCAAAGTTTGCCACCAATGTGCCTGTCATAGACGAGCTACTACTGTCTACTACAGTGGTGCTTCAACGTTTGTGAATCCTTTAGAATTTTATGTATGTCTGCATAAATATGACCTAAAACATCATTCGATTTTACACAAGTCCTAAAAAAGTAGATAAAGAGAACCGAGTTAAACAAATGAGACAAAAATATTATACTTGGTCATTTATTTATTGAGGAAAATGATCCAATATTTCATATTAGTGAGTGGAAAAACTATGTGAACCTTTGCTTTCAGTTCATGGACAGATGTCCTGACATTTTCCTTTAGAAGTCTCTGATATAATTCAGAATTCATTGTTCCATCAATGATGGCAAGCCAACCTGGCCCAGATGCAGCAAACCAGGCCCAAACCATGATACTACCACCACCATGTTTCACAGGTGGGATAAGGTTCTTATGCTGGAATGCAGCGTTTTCCTTTCTCCAAACACAAAGCTTTTCTTTTAAAGCAGAAAGTTCTATTTTGGTCTCATCCGTTCACAAAACGTTCTTCCAATAGCCTTCTGGCTTGTCTACATGATCTTTAGCAAACTGCAGACGAGCAGCAATGTTCTTTTTGGAGAGCAGTGGCTTTCTCCTTGCAACCCTGCCATGCACACCGTTGTTGTTCCGTGTTCCGTGGTGGACTCATGAACATTAACATTAGCCAATGTCAGAGAGGCCTTCAGTTGCTTAGAAGTTACCCTGTGGTCCTTTGTGACCTCGCCAACTATTACATGCCTTGCTCTTGGAGTGATCTTTGTTTGTCGACCACTCCTGGGGAGAGCAACAATGGTCTTGAATTTCTTCCATTTGTACACAATCTGTCTGACTGTGGATTGGTGTAGTCTAAACTCTTTAGAGATGGTTTTGTAACCTTTTCCAGCATGATGAGCATCAACAACTGTTTTTCTGAGGTTCTCAGAAATCTCCTTTGTTTGTGCCATGATACACTTCCACACATATGTTATGAAGAGCAGACCTAAATAAAACAGGGTGCCCACTCACACCTGATTGTCATCCCATTGATTGAAAAAATTCATTTCACCTTCAAATGAACTGCTAATCCTAGAGGTTCAAATACTTTTGCCAGTCACTAATTTGTGATATTGGATCATTTTCCTCAATATATAAATGCCAAAGTATAATATTTTTGTCTCATTTGTTTAACTGGGTTCTCTCTATCTAGGTTTAGGATTTGTGGGAAAATCTGATGATATTTTAGGTCATATTATGCAGAAATATAGAAAATTCTAAAGGGTTCACAAACTTTCAAGCACCACTGTACACGTTACACATGCATTGTTCCAATGATTGAAACTTTGATGAGACTTCATCTGGTTGAATATAACCATGACCAATGTTGGTTACTGCGTGATTGTGTGGCTAATTAATTTTACAGGTAATGTAGCTATGATAGCTAACATTAATGATGGTTGATTGTTTAGCACTCATGGTGTTTATATACATATACATATATTCATACACATAGCCTATATATGTGAGTACACAATGATATACTGGAGGGAAAATGACATTTTAAAATACTGACGGGTGAGCATTGATCCAGCAAGCTGTTGAAGGGGCCAGTTTATCAGCTGATCATAAGGGAAGAAGGAGAAAGGTGATCAGTATCAGACTTTTGGTTAGCTCTTTTTCCTCTGAACTGGTGGAGGTAGATTTGGAGATAACGGTGTAGTAGTTAGGGGAAACAACATTCTTTTAAAATTGAATCAAACTTACTGAGCTTGTCTGGTAGATCATCATCATTGTCACTTATTGGGATTGGCATTATTTTGTAGTCTATTTTTTGTAGACTTCTGTATTACATTTCCTGTTAGTCAAAACTATAACGTATAGCGTTATAATCAGATTTGCCTTTTTTTTCCTTTGAGTGCATTTCGTGTTTTGCACTTATTTTGATCTTAGATTCTATTGAGATGTTTATTCCTGCATAGTGAAGATTTTGATTTTCATAATATTTTGTTTATTAGCTTTTTGTTTAGAAGGAATGCAAATTCCAGTAGAAATGAATGTACTGTACAATGTCACTGTTCCTATCTACATAGCCAGTAACATGTTGTCCAATTTAAAAGTGTTGCAAGTTGTGCAGTCGAAGCAACACTTTATAGTATTTGTTTATAAGCTTGTTAACCTTCTTGGTAGGGCTTAACAGTTTTTTAAGTGAGAAGACATAGGAGCATTGTGTTATCAGAGTTTTCCAGCAGAGCGTTCTGGAATCCATTCAGAACGTATGCTTACATTACATTTACAATGCATTTACATAAGTTATCAAAGTCTTATCCAGAGTGACTTGCAGAAGTACTTTATATTATCTTTAATATAAATTTTTTCTGATATAAATAGTAGGGATACACCGATATTAAATCTCTTGGGCTGATAAGATAACAGGCAGTCAGTGAAGGAACGTAACCATGAATGCAAGAGATGCAAAAGAATTTGGGTAAAAATCAGAAATTTTCTAAATTTTGAACCAATCGCAAGGATCTTGCTGTTTGTCATGCAAAGGTTCAGTAGAGAGGTTAGTCTGGATAAAATCTTCCACGATTGAATGTTAAATCAGGGTGAGATATCTCCACTGAGGAAGGTGTTAGGTCACCTATAGTGGTGTGAGTATTTATTTGAGGAGGTCAATGGAATAAATTGATTTAGGTAAATAGAGATGATAAATAAAAAGCTCTGCAATAAATGGTCTGAAGCAGAGGAAGTAAATATGTCTAATTGATCACTATGGAGTTTGTGAACCATCACTGATAGATAATAGTACTGCCTTTATAGAGTGAATATCTGTCTCCTTGGTGAATGGTAAAATTGGGAGGGAGGTCAAAGTCTTGGTGAAGTCATCCATCTCCATGATGCAGTTGGCAGAGCAATCCCTGTAGCTTCTGTTGTTTTGTAATATGAGCAGAAGTTCATCCATTTTAGTGAGCAGGCATTCGATGCAGCAGTGCAGAGGTGTTCGCAAGGCTGCCTCTAAAATTGGCAGAACATGCCACTCGCCTCATGCTCTGGTGATTCTTTGCATTAGTTGTATTTTGTTGCTCAGGTGTGCTGCTGGCTAATAAGGCCTTCGATAGACAACAGACATTATGGGGTATATAATGTGAATGGACTTTGTGTTAGCCTAGCAGTTGAATTTGAATGTGTTTAAGTAACTGTGCTTATTACATTTATATTTAAAGCATTTAGCAGACATCCTTATTCAAAAGTAATTACAGTTGATACAATCTTACAAGCACCTGAGGTTTAAGTACCATGCTTAAGAATCAATGGTAGCAGTGGGACTTAAACCCTCAAGCAAGTAACAGGGATGCACATATCTTGTACAGTACCACACTCACCATTATGAATTTATTTTGAATTTAGTTACAGTGGTTGTTCAAATCCTACACTTCATATTATAAAACATGTAGCATGTAACTTCTTCTGGCAAAGCGTCTAAGGCAACAGCATGATATTTAGCTTGTACCATGTCCACTGTCTGCTGTCGGCTAGAGCAAATGTTGCATAAATGTTGCATTTTGAAAAGAAACACACGTATATTAACACCGTCCTTCACACCAAGTCCAAAACTGACTTACCGCAACGCTGCGTAAAATTTTTAATCGGAGCCTGTTCTAATTTTTGCGCTGGTCGGATGCATTAAATAACCGTCAGCTCTGATTGGCTGACCAATCAGAGCTTGGTTGTCAGGGAGAACAGCTTATCCTGCGTGTAGCTGAGCGCAAGAACTTATACGGCAAGGAACACACTGAGTCCAAAAAGTAATATATACAGGGAGATGGAACCAACTGCTAGGCATTGCTGCATTGCTGCCGGTCGCACCTCCTCCGGTGCCACGGGTCAGCTGTAGGGTCATCAGGCAGGAACCACCGATCACCAGTGTTTCACTCCTTCAATCCTGGAACGTCTCCTGGTGGCAGAGCAGTGACAGGGACATCTCCCTGCAGCTGATAGATATTGCCCCCTGTGGCTGTTGTTGGGGTTAGTTGTTCTTTCCCCAGCACTTTTCCTTCCTCATCAGCCAGAGCCAAAAGATCCCCTTCTCAGCCTCCTCTGCCAGCTCTTTGGTTGCCTTCTTTAGGTTCCCTCCAGTCACTCCTACATCTCTCAGAAGGCATGTTGTTGACAGCCCCACATAGCCTCAGCATCCGACTTCCACTGGATAGATAGTAGTCTTCCAGCCAGCCATCTGGCATTCAGCAGCCACCTCTGAGTACTCGGCCTTTTTTTACTTGTAGGCAGCCTTGATCCCCTCATCTGCTACTATCGTGAGCTCAATGAGTAGCACTGATTTTGCCTGACAAGATGTGCTGGAGGTTTGCATTAGGGGTGTTGCAGAGTATGCAGGATTCTTCATTCCCGAACCACTGGTGGAGGTTCTGAGGACAGGGGAGCATGTCATGTTGAGAGGATGAGGAAACTGAGCCTTGCCTGCAGGATCTTCAAAAAGTCTGTCCAACTGATGTTTCGGTTAACGACTCCTTTCCAGGTTGTGTGACAAGCTTCTTTTTCGGCATTGTGACAGGGCCTTGGTCTTATAGCGCTCATTCTCTGCTGTCATCACCTCCGCCACCACCATCTCCTTCCTCTCTTTGTGGTTGGCTTTGGACCAGAACCGTGACACTTCTCCCCAACCTAGGCCTGTTCTTCCTGCCTGGACTCTGCCAACAATCTCTTGATGTTGCAGCCCACTGATAGCTTGATTGACCTCCGTTTCGGCATTCCACTTCCGGCCTGTTTGAATCTTGTTATTCGAGTTCCTAACACTCATGTCGGTGGACTCTCTCAACTCGAAAATGAGCCGGGTCTTTTCCTGCTGATAACCCAAACTGATGGATTGAAGCAGCAGCTGGAGTGTGTTCCTTCTGAAGAGGCCTGTTTCAGAGAGGCACCGTGGCAGCCCTAAAAACTTCTTAATCAATGAGTTGGCTTTTAAATCCATTTTACTTGTGGTGGATGATGGGATATCACTCATTTTCAGTGGCCACATCACCCTGCTGTAGAGTGTGAATTGGTATCACCAGTCCTTATACTTCCCCAGGAGTTGGCTTTGGTCAATCTTTGCCAGGCCTTCTGAGAGCTGTTTCATCACGGTTGTCCCCATCTGTTTGTCCAAAAGCTCTGCCATGTACTGCCTCCCCAGGCTTCTGATGGGTTGCTCAGAGAGCAGTGGGATTTTCTTACCCCCTACAATGAAGATGGTGCTGTCATTTCTGACTCCTCTCCTAAGAGACAAGCTCCGTGATTTTGATGGCTTGATCTTCATTCGAGCCCAAAATGTCAACTGATCCTTCCTTTTCAGCAGTCTTGCTGTACATGCTGCTATCTGAAGGAGGTTGGTGACGTCATCCATGTATGTCCACAGTCGGGGAAGTCTCTGCCCAGCTGATAGCTTGATCCCTCCAACCATCTGTCTTGCACCGACAAGAATTACCTTGAAGGCTGCCACAAACAGGATGGTAGTGATGGCACATCCCATAGCGATTCCTACCTCTAATCATTGCCAACGGGTGGTAAAATCTTGGAGGGCAAAGCATATCTGCAGGTCATTGTAGTAGGATGCAACCATGTTCTTAATGCAGGAGGGCATGTGGAAAAACTCCATGGCATAGTTGATCAGCTGGTGTGGGACTGATCCATATGCATTCACAAGATCGAGCCAGATGACATGGAGGTCTCTCTTCTCCTGCTTGGCCTTCTGGATCTGGTCCCAGGTCATTCTAGAGTGCTTGACGCACCCGGAGAAGCCTGGGACTCCTGCCTCCTGGCAGTTATTGTCTTTGTAGCCCTTCTCAAGCAGGTAGGTGATCATCCTTTTGGCGATCACGGAGAAGAAGATTTTTCCTTCTACATTCAGCAGGGCAATGTTTCTGAACTGACTGATGTCATTGGAGTTTTGCTTTTGAAAGTTGGTTTTCCAGGCAGCTCTCATAAGGTACCACAGCACCTCTAGCACCTTAGGGCAGTTCTTATATAGCTTATAGAGGACTACATTGGGGCCTAGTGCTGAAGAGGACCTTGCTTTCCTCACAACCTGCCTGTTTTCACTGAGCTTCAAGGGCATAACACTGAATTCAGCAGTTGGAGGTGCAGGTCGAGGCACATACCCTGGTGTTCCTAATGGGACGTTCCTTGCTGGATCACTGTACTGCTCTTTGACGTGCTGTTCCAGTTACTCCCTGGTGGTTTTTAGCTCCACACTCTTCTTCTCCTCCAGCAGCTGTCTGGCAGTCTTTGAAGAAGCTGGCTCGTTCTTTTTGTTTCCATTAGCTACGCTTGCAGATACACTCAGCTCTGCGAAGCCTTTACTGCCTTTGCCTAACCTCCTCCCACAGGGTTTTCAGGCCCTCTTTTTCTGGCAGTGTTGCTTTTCTCCAGTTCTTACGGAGTTGCGGGCGCTTTTGCACTAGATGGTCAATCTCCTTTTCTCTCCTTCCTTTCTCTCTTTGATCGGTCCTCTGGTTAGAGATCACATCACCGAACCTGTCCTTGCAGACCTGGTATAGGATGTCCCCAATTTGATTGAGCTTGGTTTCCACCCCTCCTCACAATAATTCCTGCAGTGTCTTGACCAGGTCAGTGTCCAGCATTCGCCATGCCCCTAAATGTGGTCTCTTTTTTCCATCACACTTCCGGAGGATCTTCTCATCTCCTGGAGTTCTGGTGTTTATCTTGTTGTTCATTTCCATTGCCGTCGTTGCCATGTTGTCTGTCCTGTTAGGCCCATCTTTCATCCCACCTTTCGGAGGGCCTTCGGGTTGTTTTCCCTTAGGGTTCTTCGTGGTTATAGTGTGGGTGTGCCTCCTCTGAGGTACTAGTGGTTGGGTAACTAGCCGCCCACTCCCAGTGCGGTCTTTCCCTGCTGTCATCCAGTCTTTCCTCGCTGTCCTCCAGTTTTCCCTGGACTCCAACTGCTCTGTTCACAGTAGTCACTGGGTCAGCAGAACTTCAGTAGTATATACAGGGAGATGGAACCACCTGCTAGGCATTCATGCCGGTTGGACTTCCTCCGGTGCCCATGGGTCAGTTGTAAGGTCATCAGGCAGGAACCACCGATCACCAATGTTTCACTCCTTTAACATGGATATTAAAGAAAAGATGTGGTTTAATATAGCTGAAAGGCTGGAGAATGATGGTGATAAACCTCACAGTGACTGGATGGAACGGTTTTCTTATTTATTTAAGTGCATTCTAATCTGTTCATGCCTGTTCATCTGTTCAAACTTCATGCACTAATCTTCGCTCATGTCTTTCTTTTTTTAAGTTGACGATGTGAAAAATACATGGCGAGACACATTAAGAGAAGGGAACTTAAAGAAACCAAAAGCAGACAGGGAGTTTTCAGAGTGTTTGGACAAAAAAAAATGCGTCGGACTTGGTGTGAAGGTACCACTGCCTTTCTTACATCCGTCAAAAATGGACTCGGTGTGAAAAGGCCTTTAGCTGGGAGATTCTAAAACACTTAAGGTGAACAAAGCTTAATGTGGCTTTCTGTCCTGAAACAATGATCTAAGAAAACTAAATTTCTCTTAATAGCCACTACTGCTGAAATGATGAAAGTGTGTTTTCTAAAAGCTTAACATAAATAATGATTCGCTTTGGACAACATGTTTTTCATTTCAGCAGTACAGATTAGTTATCACTATTAGTAACTGAGGGACGTTTGGTGTTCCTAGGTCACTGCTTTAGTATGTTTAGTATGTTTAGTACGTCATGTTAAGCTTTTTACTCATAATAGGTTTGAATGGGAAGAAAAACAAGCTTGGTGTAAATAGTGATTACTTTTGAAATTGATACAAAAAAAAAAAAGATATTCTTTATACCTAAATATTTGGCACATTTTTTCAACATTTTGGAATCGATAAGCAGCATTGGAATCTGAATTGGAATTGATAAAATGCAAATGCTACCCAACCCTAACAGCAGTAGACTTGTGTAAGACCCTTCATGACAGAGCTGTTAATATCTGTCTAACTGGGTTTGCTGAGGAGGTAGGCATTTAGCCTAAATGTTATTGCATGGATTTTATTCATTTGGTAAAGGCTTTCCATGTGATATTAAAGCCTGCTGTACCACGACTTTTGGAGACGAATTGGTATGCTTCATAGTTAGATTTTGGATTATGGTGGAGTATCTTTTTAATATTTTGTGTCTTGTTTAAAGGTCCAACAGTAGTGTTTTGGCAGTGTTGGGACATCACAAACTTCTGGTAACTAGCACAGTACTGTAAGCACAGCCTCCAATTCAGGCAGCAGGCTGCTTTTAGCATGAGGATTACTGGTGCTATTGATTAATTGGGTCTGAAGGTCTGTTTAGTCCACATTGATTGATTGTGGTTAAAAACACAGGCACTTAGATATTTTGTTTGCTGAAGTGGCCACTTCTCTAAGCTTCCGTTCCGGAGGTAAGCTTCTGTTTTTGTCCCACTTCTACTGTTAACCATCATGTTTCCTTCTTTCTTCCTTCCTAACCTCTTCTCTTTCCTCCTCTTTTCTTAACTTCCTTGCTTCCAAACCTCTGTCCTCATTTTCTAACTTACATTTCACCAACATTTATCTATTTCTTTTGAGTTTTCTACCTTTGTTGCTTTTTCCCTCCAACTTCCCTCCATTCAATTTCATTCTGTTATTACTTTCCTGTTAGTACTTCATTCCTTTGTTACATCCTTTCAAAGTATTCACCAGACCTCCATTTGAACTTCCCTAATTACTTACAAACATTCTTCTTTCTGTAATTCACTCCTTCTAGAATTTCTTACTTTCAAACATCCTTTCTTCTATATATATGCTCATTGACAAAATAAATAACATAAACAGATAGAAATGTCGGATTGCTTCTAATCTCAGCATGCAATTATGTCTCAGGCAGATATGTAAAAGATTACAGATGTGGTCTGATTAGACACTAGGTCTTGCCACAAGAGGGCAGAAAATGCTTCCCCCGCTGCCCTACAAAAAGGTCTCTCAGAGGATACTTTTTGGTAGTGTTCCTCTTGGTGAGAGATCGTTCAGAAGAGAGGATTGTTTGATCCACCGACAAGCATGAGTAGCTCCCACAATTTCATTGTCCATCATCCAGACACAGGTGGCATCTTCACTACACAGGCCTGTCTCTGCCGGACCATTTCCATGCATTTAGCTGACAGAAATTTGTTGTCATGGCAATGTTGTCATGTGATGTGAATGAGAAACCTGGACTGCTATAGATGGAACCACATCGTCTTTAGTGACGAATCCAGGTTTTGTTTGGGATCTGCCGATTGTCGGGTTCAAGTATGGAGGCCTCATGGTGAGGCCTTCAATCCTGCCTTTGCTGTGGAGCGACACACTGCCCCAGCTTCTACCACTTACATATATCATCATTACACTCACACATATACATTCACACATATAAAGTTTCAGTCGATTCTAGCAACTCCTTGGTGAGTGTTTTTTTTGTCCATTAGTGTATAAAAAAGGCTTAGGCCACCATTAGATTAGATATACCATTCCTTCATGACTATTATATCTCGTTCTCGTTATTAGAATACAACCAGAAAATACAGAACATTTATATGCAGTATTAATAAACTGAAAATAAAACAGAAAAACAGCTTCTATGGTCTACATTTACAGCATTTAGCAGACTCCCTTATCCAGAGCGACTTACAAGTTATACAGTCTTACAATCCAAGCGATTGTGGGTTAAGGGTCTTGCTCAAGGACCCAACAGTGGCAGCTTGGCAGAGGTGGGATTTGAACCCTGGACCTTCTGGGCTAGAGTCCAGTACCTTACCCGCTAGGCTACCACAGTCCCCAGTGGTCTACAGTGGTAACCATTTAGTTTGACCACCTTTATTCTTGAGCAATAGCAGCATCTGGCAGCTTCATCAGAATGTCAAGCTGACCATTCAACAGTTCTAAGAAACTTGCTCAGGACTGGACTTTTTGGAAGTGTAGCAGCATTTTCAGAAGGCGAACAGGGTGAAAAGGCTAAGATATGCTATGATTATCTAAAGCTAGTATGCTTTCATGCCAAATCTTTTTATCTTTGTGGGGACATTTAGTACTCATAATTACATATAAATATTCCCCCCAAACACACACATGCTCTGTTTAAGATACTTCCTTATAAAGTCTACTCTCTGTAGGCACAACACACACACACACACACACACACACACACACACAAGAGAAAGCAAGTCTCCAGAATCGCTATGTTAAGCAGACATCACTAAAAGCATGAAAGGTTTTGAAGGTACCAGAATTCAATAGGAATTCTCAAATAAGACATAATGGACAAAGAGAACCTGTAATGCAAATTGTCTTAGATACGTTCACATAATGCATTTGGACTGTATATATACCTGTTTTACTATAAATTCTGTTAGTCCAGTTGCTTTTATTGAATGATAGTAACTGTTATGCACTGTCCTGTGTCTTGGCTTTTTGGCAGTTAGGCACCCTTTTATTTCAGCGGATTGTGTTATTATTAGGTCCATGCATCACAGATCTGACAGTCCCGTTTTCAGCGATTATGTAGATGTATGTAGCCTGTAGCCTTTGTCAGCATTATACACGGATAAGCAATAATGCAGTTTTTTTAAGATAATAACAAGGGTTTGTGAAAAATGTGAGCAGGAGAAAGTATCACAGAAATTTATTATTAATCAGGATAATATATCACAGGACAGACTGAAATCAATAATTTCATTCATTTGCATACTGTCATGTTGCTCTCAGTTCAGAATTTATTGCATTATTATGCCAGATGATGCGGTGTGTATTGTTTTCTGGGTATTTTCAGGTTTAATTATATTATTCATCAACACCTATTATTGTTCTCTGCTTCTTCAGATCTAGGCTGTTTCGTTGTCTAGGAATACCACTAGATGCTGACTCTCATATTTGCAGTGCTGTTTGTGTTTCTAGAGAGATCTTTCTTCTCTTTCTGGAAATAAAATGAACTGATGTGTAATTTTAATAATACATATGCATGGTGAAGCTTTGTCTCAGTGGACATTCTTGCTTGATTAAGTTTCTTTCTGCACATTCTTGGATACTAGCTCAGGAGTTTGGGACAGTGAATAATAAAAAGAATGGGGACATGAGAAAATTTTACCACTTAAGTATTAGTTGACCCTTACTAACAGATACAAAATTGCAATTAACATACCGTTGTTCCTAAAAATCAGCCATATTTTGGGTACTTTAGAAGAAATTAAACTTGATTTAACTGGATCCTTAAAGAACTTAAAAACATCAAGATGCATTCCTTCAGATGGCATTATGAAACATTTCCAAATCACAGACTTTCATCCATTCAGTCTTTGAATATTTATATAAAAATAAACAGGGTGTTACTGAATAGAAAACCTAATTGTGAACAAAGGGATAAGCCTGGTTCATTCAGAAAAAATTCAGAAATCTGTTCAGTCACAAATGCTAAGTGGGTAAACATCTAGATTGAATGTTGATACAGGTTTGTTACAAGTTAAAGCACAGTGCAAGATTCTCCACTGGAGCTCTCCAGGGCATTTAGACAGGGGCTGCATATACAGCAGTCTCCAGGAGGGTGACAGTTTTCGATTCGAGATTAACTCTCGAATTTAGTGTCACCTCTGCCCTTAAACTGGTTAAAAAGTTAGACTTTATACAAATAGATGAGCTGTCCATTTAGTGTCACCTCTGCATTTCAACTGGTTAATAAAGATGGACTTGCTCTCTTTGAAAAAGTGCTCTTTCTGAGTGTTGAGAAGTTCGGTAACCCTGCAAATGACAAGAGCTGACCTTCACAAATTTCATCCCCACAAAGAATTTTGTAATAAAGCTATGGAAAAGAAACATGTACATCACTGCCAGCTAAACAATGAGCTGCAAAAGACAAAATAGTTAGGGGAAAGGAGGCCTTTAATGTTTTCATGAAATTTTCTGTTGTCCTTTCGGACTGGCTATGCAGTGGCACCTCGGTTCACGACCCATTCCGACTAGAAAAATGTGTCTTGGTTCTCGTCATTTGCATGGTTCTTCGCTCACTTGCTTAAACTTGTATGAGTGGAGCCATGCAACTCATTTCAGCTGAACCTCGATTCACGAGTCACGAGTCACGATTCAGTACACAGTGATTCATACCCATCAGAGAAGATCTCTATTTTTATCATGTTTTCTTTATTTTTACATCTACAGTACTGTATTCTTAGTGCAAATAAGTCTCCATGGGTCCTAAAAAGGTTAGTTTATAAGAGCCAACCGAAAATAAAACAGGAATTGAATGCTTCAGAACACAGGCTGCAGTTAGCTTAACGGCTATGCTAGCGCCTGGAGTTCATCAATAGAGTAAGTAAATAAAACTTTCACTTTTCACTTTCAATCCATTATTCACTGAATTACATCAGCTTTTTCAAAACGTTATTATAAAATAAGCTTTGTGTTAATGGTTTTGTAGGTTAATGTAAGTGATTTTAAACAGTAACTTACTTATCATTATTTATCATAGGGTATTCTTTCCTTTATATCGCTGCTATATAAAGTATAGACCACTCATTTGGTAGAGTTCATGATACATTTAACTTATGATGGATTTGTTGGAACATATCTGCATCAAAAATCAGGGAGCACCTGTGCAGTACAACTCCATTAATGCATATAATGCCTTGTACAATGTGGATTTTCTGGAGGTCTGGAATGGATTCAGTGAATTTACATTATTCATTATGGAAAAATGTGCTTGGTACTCATCATTTTCAGTTCTCAACAAGGCTTCTGGAATGAACGAACAGTGAGAACCGGTTTCTACTTTCAAGCACCAGCCTCTCTTGCTTTCAACTGTTAAATCTCTAAATTTTTAGATTCCTGTATTGGTAAAACCAGTTGTTATACCACTGAATAGATTGATTGGTTGGATAAATAAAGAGTTGGAGAAAAGTGCTTCCTCCAACCCATAATGTGCCACATTTCCCCTCAATTTTTTTTAACAGGCTCCAAGTGGCAAGCACAGAACCGTAAAATCCAAACAGCTATTTTCTGAGCAACCCTCTGGGAAATTAAAAATAGCTGTTTGTCATACTCTAATCTGCCAACTGCTCTCGACATTGCTAAACAAAAACATGTCCATGGGTCACTGTCCTCACAGAAAAGCAGCATTTGTGCAGTTTGCAGGCGCATGGTCTTTACTCAGGCTGCAATATGAATTAACCCCTGTCCAACATCTGTAAGTGGTTAATTCATCACTCCAGGTGCAAGCCAATAAAAAAAACTAAACAAGTCAAGTCAAGTCAGATTTATTTATATAGTGCTTTTTACAATGGAGCATTGTCTCAAAGCAACTTTACAATTTTAGATTATCTCCTAATATCTACGTCCAATCCCAAATTGTTATGTGGGGGTCTAGGGAGAAGCAGACGAATGCAGAGTTCCAGTACAAAACAAACAGTTTATTAACAAACTCAAAAAGTCCCCAGAAGGATGAGAGGCCAGGATAACACCAAAACTAATAATGAAAATGAATAATGAGCAGAAGGATGAATCAATGACAGTAATAATAATGATAACAATAAAAATAATAATAATAATAATAATACGCAACCAAGATAAGACACAGAGAACCGAGAGCACGAAGGGGGGAGACTATAGCCAGCAGCGAGGAACAGAATAACTGGCTGCGAGGTAAACATGAGCCACGGAAGCTAACCTGGGGCCATGGGAAGTAGAGTGCAGCTGCAGGGAGCTAATGTGGCTAGTGGTAGCAACCGGAGGATACGGAGAGCTAATGTGGCTAGCGGTAGCAATCGGAGGATACGGGGAGCTAACGTGGCTAGCAGTAGCAACCGGAGGATACGGGGAGCTAACGTGGCTAGCGGTAGCAACCGGAGGATACGGGGAGCTAACGTGGCTAGCGGAAGGCAAACATAATAAATATAGAACCCTCTAGCCGAGCATCATAAGGTGCAGTTGTAGCCACAAACAGGAGAGCCCAGCTGATGCAGCTGCACCAGGGGTAGGGCAGCCTAGGCCGCAAACATGAAAGTCCAGAGGTGGGCCGAACTGCAACAGAAGGTGTCCAATGGACAAGGCCACAACAAAAACTAATCCAGCGGGCGGAAGCGCAGCAACAAAAGATTATCCAACCGAGGGGGAGAAAAGGCAAGGCATGCCAACTGTCCAAGCATAATAAGCTACACCGTTAACAAAGTCTATGCTCCCCTGCCAGCATTTGGGAATGCAGGAGTTAAAAAGGGTACCAGACAGCTGAAGGCTGTTAGCGAGCCTCCCGTAATCAACGTGAATAGTCCCAGCTGGGTCCGCAGCCATATTGTTGCTGGAGGGGATTGTGAGCGATGTAGTCCTTATTGTCCAGAGACGTAAAATCCCCATTCTGGCCGCAGAACATAACACAAATTGAGGAAGCCTAGGGCGACAGTGGCAAGGAAAAACTCCCTAAGCGTTATGAGGAAGAAACCTTGGGAGAGGACCATGACTCAAAAAGGGACTCAACCTCCTTGGGTGGCGTAGATGATAAATATAAGAATGAAACTAATTAATCTAAACTAATGAGTCTTGGAGTGATAGTTTAAATAAAATGTAAAATATGCATATCGGCATTAAGTAGTCCGATATGCAGAGTCACTCTAGGATCATGAGTCTAAGCAGGAAAGTACTTGGCGGCATTTTGCCCCCAGCCAACCGGAGCAGGGAGAGAGTTACTGCCCTCTGGAGTGGCCCGGGTATGGTGGGACTGGAGCTGATAACAGAAACAGCTTGAGTGAAGCTGAAGCGGATGAACATCATGTGTGGGACTGGAACTGGTACAGGAACACAGCTCGGACAGAAAACATGAAATGTAATTAGTTTTTGATTAAGAGCACATTGTCTATTAACAATCACTGATGCTATGTATAGCATGAGACCCTGGCAGCATTAGCAATAGAAGCATAGCTAGAAAGAGGAGAACCAGAAGGTAACACAGCTACGAGGGATCACATGATCATCTCCAAATTTTAAGTCTAGGTTAAAGACAGGCTTAGGCTAAAGGCTACTTATTTATGCAGGCGTTTGACTATTTTTAGAGACATTGGGTTGCTGTCTTCTGCCTCCTGTGGGGTTGCCAATGTCTCTGATCACCATAAGACTCTTTGACTATGAACTAAGTCACCATTCTGCCCTTAGTCTAAGGCAAGGATGCACAAGATCACGAGGACCGAAGCCCAGCCCAGCCAGACCACCCACCAGACACTCCTGGCTAAAGGAAAAGGCATGACGAGGTAGGCCAGACATGACTCCAGACTCTGGCCCCAGTGACACAAACCATGTATCCCAGTCTAAATCTAGTCCAAAGCCTGCATAAATAAGTAGCCTTTTGCCTTAGCCTGTCTTTAGCCTAGACTTAAAAATTTGAAGAAAAAAATGAGAAGAAAATGAGAAGAAAAATTCCAGGAAATCACATTGTAGGATTTTTTACAGAATTTAATTGTAAATCATGGGGGAAAATAAGTATTTGGTCACCCACAAACAAACAAAATTTCTGGCTCTCACAGACCTGTAACTTCTTCTTAAAGAAGCTCTTCTGTCCACCGCTCATTACCTGTATTAATGTCACGCTTTTTGACCTCGTTATCTGTATAAAAGACACTTGTCCACAACCTCAAACAGTAAGACTCCAAACTCAACCATGGCCAAGACCAAAGAGCTGTCGAAGGACACCATGAAGAAAACTGTAGACCTGCACCAGGCTGGGAAGAGTCAATCTACAATAGGCAAGCAGGTATGTGTGAATAAATCAACTGTGGGAGCAATTGTAAGAAAATGGAAGACATGACCATTGATAATCTCCCTCGATCGAGGGCCCCACGCAAGATCTCATCCCGTGAGGTCAAAATGATAATGCGAACGGTGAGCAAAAATCCCAGAACTACACGGAGGGACCTGATGAATGACCTGCAGAGAGCTGGGACCAAAGTAACAAACTCTACCATCAGTAACACACTACCCTGAGAGGGACTCTCATCCTGCAGTGCCAGGCGTGTTCCCCTGCTTAAGCCAGTACATGTTCAGGCCCATCTGAAGTTTACCAGAGAGCATATGGATGATCCAGAAGATTGGGAGAATGTCATGTGGTATAATATCAGAACTTTTTGGTAAAAACTCAACTCATCGTGTCTGGAGGTAGAAGAATGCTGAGTTGCATCCCAAGAACACCATATCTACTGTGAAGCATGGGGGTGGAAACATCATCCTTTGAGGCTGTTTTTCTGCAAAGGGGACAGGACGACTGATCCGTGTTAAGGGAAGAATGAAGGTTTGTGAGATTTTAAGCCAAAACCTCCTTCTATCAGTGAGAGCACTGAAGATGGAACGTGGCTGGGTCTTCCAGTATGACAATGATCCCAAACACACCGCTCAGGCAACAAAGGAGTGGCTCCGTAAAAAGCATTTCAAGGTCCTGGAGTGGCCTAACCAGTCTCCAGACCTCAACCCCATAGAGCATTTTTGGAGAGAGTTGAAAGTCCGTGTTGCCGGGTGACAGCCAGAAAACATCACTGCTCTAGAGGAGATCTGCATGGAGGAATGGGCCAAAATACCAGCTACAGTGTGTGCAAGCCTGGTGAAGACTTACAGGAAACGTTTGACCTCTGTCATTGCCAACAAAGTTATGTTACAAAGTATTGAGTTGAACTTTTGTTATTGACCAAATAAAATCCTACAGTGTGATTTCCTGGATTTTTTTTTCATTTTGTTTTTCATAGTTGAAGTGTAACATCCAATCTTTTATTTCCTTTACACTATTCTCAATTTTGTTGATTGTAAGGGTGTCGTTTGGTTTGGCTGATATGTACAGCTGTGTATCATCTGCATAGCAGTGGAAACTAATGCCATGTTTACGAATAACTGAGCCTAGTGGCAGCATGTAGAGAGGGAATAAAAGCGGGCCAAGCACTGACCCCTGAGGCACACCATACTTCACTTTTGAGAGCTTAGAGTTTAGATTATGTACATGAACAAACTGCTACCCGTCGGTCAAGTAGGACTTAAACCAAGAAAGTGCCAATCTCTTAATACCTACAGTATTTTTAGTCTGTTTATAAAAACATTGTGATCTATAGTGTCAAATGCTGCACTTAAATCTAACAGAACAAGAAAAGAAACACATCCCTTATCTGTGGACATTAATGAATAATTTAGTACCCTAATTAATGCTGTTTCAGTACTACAACCCCTGGCAAAAGTATGGAATCACCAGTCTTGGATGAGCACTCATTTAGACATTTCATTCTGTAAAACAAACTCAGATCAAAAACATGATACAATAATAAGGTCATTCCAAAGTGCAACTTGTTGGCTTTCAGGAACACTCAAAGAAATGACGAGAAAACATTGTGGAAGTCAGTGAATGTTACTTTTATTGACCAAGCACAGGGAAAAAACTATGGAATCACTCAATTCTGAGGAAAAAAGTATGGAATCATGAAAAACATAAACAAAAGACCATTCAAAATACATCACTAGTATTTAGTTGCACCACCTTTGGCTTTTATAACGGCTTTCAGTCTCGGAGGCATGGACTTGATGAGTGACAAACAGTATTCTGCATCAATTTGGTGCCAACTCTCTTTGATAGCAGTTGCCAGATCAGCTTTGCAGGTTGGAGCCTTCTTGTGGACCATTTTTTTCAATTTCCACCACAGGTTTTCAATTGGGTTGAGATCTGGACTATTTGCAGGCCATGACATTGACTGAATGTGTCTTTCACCAAGGAATGTCTTCACTGTTTTTGCCCTATGGCACAATGCATTGTCATCTTGGAAAATTATTTCATCACCTCCAAACATCTGTTCAACTGAAGGGATGAGAAAACTGTCCAAAATCTCAATGTAAACTTCCCAGTGCCTTTACCTGACATGCAGCCCCATATCATCAAGGACTGTGGAATTTGATTGTTTTCTTCAGGCAGGCCTTTTCATAAATCTCACTGGAACAGCACCAAACAAAAGTTCCAGCATCATCACCTTGTCCAATGCGATTCTTGATAATCACTGAAGTAACTTTCATCCAGGCCATACACAGTCCAGATTGGCGTCTCCTTAGCCCATTGCAGTCTTGTTCTTTTATGTTTAGGTGTCAATGATGGTTTTCTTTTAGCTTTCCTGTATTGAAATCCCATTTCCTTTAGGCGATTTCTAACGGTTCGGTCACATACATTGGCTCCAGCTTCCTCCCATTTATGCTTCATCTGTGTAGTGGTACTTTTTCGATTTTCAAGACAAATGGCCTTAAGTTGTTTGTCTTGACGCTTTGATGTCTTTCTTGGTCTACCAGTATGCTTGGCTTTGACAACCATTCCATGCTGTTTGTATTTGGTCCATATCTTGTATACAGCGGACTGTGAACAGCCCACATCTTTAGCAACCATTAGTGAAGAGTTACCTTCTTCAAGAAGTTTCACAATCCTCTCTTTTGTTTCAAGAGACATTTCTCTTGTTGGAGCCATGGTTCTTTCCACTCCACTTCGTCCAGCAACCCTCCAAGGTGTCATGACTGCAGGTGTTTTTAACTGCAGACTAACGAGCAGATCTACTCGTTACCTCCAATTTGAGTGATTCCATAGTTTTTTCCTCAGAATTGAGTGATTCCATATTTTTTCCCCTGTGCTTGGTCAATAAAAGTAACATTCACTGACTTCCACAATGTTTTCTCTTCATTTCTTTGAGTGTTCCTGAAAGCCAACAAGTTGCACTTTGGAATGACCTTATTATTGTATCATGTTTTTGATCTGAGTTTGTTTTACAGAATGAAATGTTTGAATGAGTGCTCACCAAGACTGGTGATTCCATACTTTTTGCCAGGGGTGTATGATGGGGGCCTGAAGCCAGGACTGAAATGTTCATAAATAACAATTCCTTTGGAGGTAACGGCAGAGATTGCTGATAGATTGGTTTTGTAGATTCGGGAGAGCAATGATAGATTTGAAATGGGGTCTATATTAGATATCACACAAGGGTCAAGATTGGCTTTTTTAATAAGTGGTTTGATAACGGCACACTTAAAGGACCATAACCAACGATAAGGGATGAATTTAAAATAATTAACAGTGGCTCTATAATACTAGGTATTACTTATTTGAGTAAACGTGTAGGAATTGGATATAATAAACATGTTGATGACTTAGACGAGCTGATCAGTGCGGATAGTTCAGTATTAGTAATTGGGGTAAAAGATTCTAATCTTGATTTACGGCTAATTGAACAGATGTCTTCACTAGTACTGCATCTGGAAGGTTGCTGAATAGTTTGGTGATGTGATGAGCATTGAGTTTTATGCCTAATGTTTTCTATCTTATCATTAAAAAAAGTCATGAAATCATTACTGCTAAAATTACACAGAATGTGAGAATCACTTTCTGTAGGGTTTTCTGTTAATTTGGAGACTGTATTAAAGAGAAATCTAGGATTATTCTTATTTTTCTTTATGATTGAGGAAAAATATGCAACTTTAGCTTTAGTGAGGGCATGCTTATTCTCTGTCATGCTATCCCTCCAAGCAATACCTTCAATTTGCTATGTCTCTACTTGCGCTCTAGGCACCACGTTGTTTGTGTTAAGGTTCGGGTGTGGTCATTATACCATGGTGCTAGTCTTTTTTCCCTAAGGCGTTTG
Source organism: Ancistrus triradiatus (assembly GCA_025084515.1). NCBI lineage: Eukaryota > Metazoa > Chordata > Actinopteri > Siluriformes > Loricariidae > Ancistrus > Ancistrus triradiatus. The sequence goes on from JAJAGP010000231.1 coordinate 222,502, forward strand.
ACCCTTGCAGGAGCAGTCATATCCAGGGTCGAGCGAAACACACATTCTAATTGGTCATTTACACGTTAAAGATGATTGATCTCCGTAGGTGTATTAAATTTTAAGTCTGATAGGTTTCTAATAAACGCAGCTGGAGTAGCAGATGTAATAGTGCGCTTCGAGTGATAATGAGGCAGAAGGATTTTATTAATTAGAGATAGCTCAAATACTAAAAGATAGTGATCTGAAATCAAATCACTTTGTGGGAAAACATCAAGGTTATCTATATTAATACCTAATGTTAATATTAGATCTAAAGTATGATTACAGCGGTGGGTTGGTCTCATCCATTCTGAGTGATATTCAAGGTTTCTAAAAATGACTCAAAAGCAGTTTTAAGTGGATCCTGCTCATTGTCAAAGTGAATATTAAAATCACCTACAATTTAACCCTTATTTGTTGAAAGTACTAAGCAGGAAAGAAAGTTAGCAAATTCCTGAAGAAATTCTGAATAAGGACCTGGAGGGCCTGGAGTGATAAGCTGAAAAGAGTGTGGTTTTGACTTCCATAACGATGGATTAGTAACATTAAGAATAAATGTTTCAAACGAATTAGCCTTGTGATGGGATTTAGTTGTAACACCTAGTGTTACACTAATATGTAATATTGGATAATTTTCCTCAGTAAATAAATGATCAAGTATAATATTTTTGTCTCATTTGTTTAACTTTGTTATATTTATCTATTTTTAAGACTTGTGTGAAAATCTGATGACGTTTTAGTTAATATATATGCAGAAACACAGAAAATTCTAAAGGGTTCACAAACTTTAAAGTACCACTGTATTCCACCCCAGGTTTTGAGCTATTTACACAGTAGCTCTGAAATGAATTCTGAATACTTGGAAACCTTCGTAATTCCAAGACCACCTCTGAGGGAGATGGGCTGGGCCCCATTTATGCCACTGTCCTCTTATGTATTTAAAATTTTTAAGCTTCCTGTAACTTAAGACACTCTGTCAGATGTCTTTGTTAGTTCTAAAGATAACAGTCACACCATCTGCATTTGCTGATAGTTTCACAGGTTCTCCTGGTGCAGACTGTAGGCCTTGTACTTTAATAATGCAAATATGTTTCCACAGGGAGGCCAGCAAGTGCTCAGTTGCTGTGGAGTGTAAACGCCCAGAGAGGCCACATTCTTATTGTGTTCCTCTCTGAGTGGAGAAAGGTCTTGTAAGTGTTCCATTTATTTTTAACAAGCTATGTATTTTAGTATACTCATGGACAAAAAAAAGTCACCAAGAAGGAGCTGTTGGAATCAGTTGAAACTTGATACGTCTGAATATTTTGATGATATATGTAAGTGATTACAATATTAGCGTGACAGGATCAGTTTATTGGGGAAAACTGTAAAATTGAAAAAAGGCTCTAGTTGCCTGTTGGGTGGCCTCTACGGTTGGGCATAGAGGCATACAGGTTCCAGAAGGTACATGATACAGGTATCCTGTGGCACATTTGCACACAGATGTATAGGTCTGTAGATCCTACACACTCGTAGGTTGTCGAAGCTGGCGTCCCAGCTGGTCCCATAAATGCTCGATTGGCAATAAATCTGGTGCACAGGCAGACGAAGAAAGTATTGCAATCTGTCGTAGACATTCCTGGGAAATCCTTGCTGTGTGTGGGAGTGCATTATCTTGCTGAAAATTGCCAGTTGGAAGCCCTACCAAGAGAGGCAACATGTGGCCGCAGGATATCCTATTCACATCACTAACCCGTTAGTGTCCTTCATATCACTACTTTGGTGACCAGCTGTCGTATGCGATGGCTCCCCAGATTATCACACCGGCAGTTGCCGGATAGATGTATCGCTAAAGACTCTATTGTTTCATCTGTAGCAGTTCAGGTTTCTTGTTCATAACACCAATGAAGACGAAGGCGACTGTATCTGGCTGTCAATGGCAGGACAAATAATGGGTTCTATGACAACAAATTTCCTTCTGGGAAGCACCTGGAAATGGTACAGGCAAAGAGAGGGGTGTGTAGAGGTGGTGTCACCTGTGTTTGGATGGTGGGCAATGAAACTGTAGGAGCTATTCATGCTTGTTGGCAGATAAAATGATGCTCACTTCTGATGGTCTGTCTGGGTCATCCAGTGTGTGCCCTCACAGAACCACTGCTCCCAACACCTCCTAACAGATAAGTCAGAACAGCCTAGATGGAGGGCAGTTTGTCCAAATGACCATGCTGCTTCTCTCAGTCCAATGATGAGCTCCCTCTCAAAGTCTGTCAACTGGGCAAATTGTCTTTGAGTGCATTGTAGAGGCATGTCTAACAGTCAACAATCTCTCACCGAGAGGTACACTACCCAAAAGTAGGCTCTGAGAGACTTATTATAGGGCAGCAAAGGAAGCACTTTTATGACCTCTTGAGGCAAGATCAAGTATCTCACCAGACCACACCTGTAATCATTTACATATCTGCCTGAGACATAACTGCATGGCGAGTTTGACTGACAGTAGGACGGATAACTATGAGTAATAGTTGTCAGACACCTTTTCAACCTATTTGTCAGAGTCTTGGATAGCATTTTATAGGCCACTCCAAGGAGTGAGTCTGGCCACCAGTTTTTAAAACAGTCTGAGATATCCTTTATTGTGGAGGAGGGTTGTTGCTGGTGTCTGGCAGCTGAGAAGAAGCTGCCTAGAGTTCTTACATTATGTTAACATGTGATACAGATCTGAAACATTTCACAGCCAAAACCTCTTATAAAAGGCTGCAGTGAATCCATCTAACCCTGGAGATTATTGTTAAACCTTTTGTTAAATGACTGTGGTAAGTTCATCAAAATTCTGAGGATTTTTTTATGTGGATAATCCTGCTCTGACGGTAGAGTTAGATCTTGCAAAGGGCATCCAGTTTATCAAGTTTCAAAGTTCAGTGCTGTAGATACTTGTAATAGGACAGTGATAGTGATATAATTTCTCTTCAATCACCCTGGTCTTTTTCCAGGTTTAGAGAACTTAGTACATTCTTTACATTAGTTTTATTTGGATGAATCCATGTCATTAAAGTGAGTGTAACATGCCCATATCAGAACTCCATGTCCTCTTTCTTTTGTCAGGTTCCTCAGCAACAGTTTTGGGAGTAGTTACTCAAAAAGGTAATCTATTACAAATGACTAATTACTTATTTCTAAATGTAATGGGGAGCGCTTCATTTCCTGGAAAAATTAATACTATTACTCTTTACTTCTAGCATAGTCCCTAAAACCAATATTAATCTGTAATGTAAGCTCACTGAACCAAAATTAGTCATCTGTGACTGAAACGTACCTAATAGCAATTGATACCTCCACGACCATGAATAACAGCTGCGATTTTATTTGGCATGGACTGGACAAGTTTACAGATGTAGGCGAGGTTGCACAGTTAGGCCAGATTTTGTGGATGCCTTTCCTGGCATTTTACTCACTGTTCCAGGTAGTCCCACCAATTTTCAAGATAATTCACATCTGGGGATTTTGCTGGCCAGAATGACTAGTACTTTATGTTTTATATACAAGAAAGAGAAATGTAACGATGCAATACGACCGAGGTTTCCAACTGTTTTCTGCAGTATGTACTATTTTTGACTCCCACACACGACACGTCTTTTGTTTCCAAACTCCACTGGAATTTATTTTAACATTGTAATTTATATAAAATTGCACCTTCTAATTGAACAAAACAAAATAAAGTGACAAATCACCTTTACAGTGGAATTATTACAAAAGACATGGCTTATGTATCTTCATTTTTTACGATCCCCATTTTTCATCTTTGGGAACTATTGCAATGGGAGACTTCAGCAAGGCAGCTTTGCATGAAGCTGTTATGTTTCTGCACATATATCAAGCTGAGCACTAGAAATCATATTTGAATTAGGTTTCAACCAATTATATTTTCTTGTTCTGGTAAAAGCTTCCCTCCAAACATCAATGAGTCTATGATAATGAGCTATGGACTGAAAAACCTCAGCTGATTCAGGATGCTGTTCTTTGTTCTTTCTATCCAATTTAAAAACCAGAGTACTCTTGAAATTCCCAGCTAAGACAATAGACCTCTCAATTGTGCTATTTTGCATCACTGTATGCATTTTCTAAAAAGGCTGTGCATTTTGCATCTGTGTTTGGAAAATACACATTAAAATAGGACAAGCCAAAGCCACAGAAGTCAATGTCAATATGCTGTAATCTTCCTTGTAATAGTTATTTAGCATCAGCTTGTAGATCTCTAAACTCACATGGCAACAAAACTTCAACACAACCACTTATGTTGGGATAATGACTTAAGAAGGCCTGACCCTTCCATTCACTAAGCGACTGTGTTTGGTTATTTACATCAGTAGGTGTTTCTTGTAGAAAAATTACATTTGGTCTTTCAACAGTGCATAATCAAAGGCAGCAAGCCTTTTAACAGTGTTACAGTGTATGTTATTTTTTCAGAGATCTTCAGAATTCAAAGAATGGATAAAAAACATGACACTGTAAACTTGCTATGTCATTTAGGCATGGCAGTTACTACTTATTTTGACAATGTGCTAATGTACGCCTATAAATAGCGTGTGAATGAATAGCGTCATGAATTTTTCAACCTATACCACTTTTGTTGGTCGAGTTCTTCTAAAGTTGCTTTGTGTCAAAGCATTTAGCAGGCAATTAAAAGAGGTTTCAATAAGGGAAATGTCTCTGTTTTATGTTTACATTGTCTCTTGTTACTGCTTAGAAAATTAAATGAATTTGCATTACAGACTAAAGTTTTGTCATCCCTCGCAAGGTGTATGACTCTAGAGTACTGGGTAATGTTTTGTTTGTCAGATCCTGCACCTAATGATTCTGTGTCATGATCCACAGAAAGACTGTTGTACCTTGGCACTGACTGCTTTCATCGTCAAATTCGGTGGTCCCAAACTACGTAGCATTCCCCCCACTGCCTTCAGCAGTGGTGTTAATAACTCCACATGACAACTCACTGGCTGTAGCAGCCTGTGGCTGCTCTTAAGTGAGGCCAGAAGTATCTTCAGCAGCTGTACTTCTCAGTATTTCAGTACTCGCTTTTTGGCAGACTGGGAAGCAGCATGTCACAATTAGTTCTGGGCTTTTCTGTCTGCTTCAACCACAGCATACTGCTGGACTGAAACTCAAACTCACCTGGAGGCTCAGCAGATATCTGAAGAGTTCCACCTGGGTAAATTCTACTGATGTGACAATTTTACTCCTTAATACCAATTGAACATCAGTTAAATGCCAAAGCCTGAGTATTGTTGTTGAGTATGTCCATCCCTTTATGACCACAGTGTACCCATCTTCTTATGGCTACTTCCAACAGGAGAATGCACCATTATGCAAATCTCAAATCATCAGACTGGTTTCTTCAACATGACAGTGATGTTAGGAGTTGCGCTGATCCCCATCTTATGACGTTTGAGGGCAGCGTCGACTCATGTTGGTCTGGGTATGATCGGGGGCGATCATGTATGCTCGAGTGCTTGTTAGCGTTGATTGCGCGATTAGCAACACCTGTAGGCTCTTGTATGTAAGAGCACATCTGAGCTGAGTAAGGTGTTGCAACATTGAACAATCCAGCAACGGTATGGCCTAGAAGCTCGAGGTGATCGCCAGGGTTTAGCTTTTTAATAGTGTAGGGCAAGTTCCAGCTATTCTTAGCTATTATTTTTAAGTATGACCTTAACGAGGAGATTGGGGATGAACTGTTCTTTTTTGAGGACCCTTCCTCCCTGGCAGATCACTACGATTTGTCTATCTATCCAGACACCTGCCTTATACAGCAGGCCAGGGAGAGGGCCTGTTTGACCTGCAGCTCGTCACCCCCCTCCTGACCTGTTCATACTAGTCCCGAGCCCGCCACCTCACGCTCAGTACCTTAGCCATGAGCATTAGTCGCTGAGTGCCATACCTGAGCATGCCGCGCCTCTTAGCTCCGTACCTGAGTCGTCAGCGGCACTTAGCTACGTACCTGAGCATGCAGCACCTCTTAGCTTTGTACCTGAGCCGTCAATGCCGCTTAGCTCCGTACCTGAGCATGCCGAGCCTCTTTGGTCCGAAGCTGAGCCATTAGCGCTACTTAGCTCTATACCTGAGCTGTTAGTGCCACCTGGCCCCGTACCTGAGCCCACTGAGCCGACCCCGGCGCCACTGTTGCTACCACCGACCCCTGTGCCATGGTCATTTGCACCAACGCCTGCGACACGGTCGCTTACACCGACCACTGCGCCAGGGTAATTTGTGCTAACCCCTGCAGCACGGTCGCTACCGCCAACCCCTGCGCCAAGGTAATTTGTGCTGACCCCTTGCACCATGGTGCCTACTGCCGACCCCTGCGCAACGGTCAATTGCACCGACCCCTGCACCATGGTCGCTACCGCCGCATACTCGAGTGCTCGAGTTAATTGCGCGATTAGCAACACCTGCTGGCTCTTGTATATAAGAGCACCTCTGAGCTCAGTAAGTTGAATCATTGAAAGGTCCCGAGACCTCACCCGTCTCTAGTGCGTTATATCACGTATTTTGTGATACCACCCCCGCCTTCTTCCTCACTCTCTCATAGCCGTTTGGGCTTTAAGTAACCCCTCCTCACCTTGGAAAGGTTGCTGTGCTGTCTGTAAATCAGCCGCGTCCTTTCGTTTCCGCGTCCGAGTCATGCTCCGTTAGCCATATGAATTCCCGTGACACGCCTTCGCAGCGCTCTGCTTGGGTACCGACTCTCTGCGCAGAGTGCAGACCTGTTATGCCGTTTTTGCGCAGCAAAGCTATGCCATAAGCAAAGCTCAGCCTTTGTGTGCAGAGTGCTTACGGCATTTGCTATTGTTTGTTTTTTTGCTTCTCTTTTTTCTGAGTGGCACATTTCGTTTGCACAGTACTAGTCGATCCTCAGCCTCTGCTTTTGTTTTCTCTTTGTTGTCTTATTTATGTTCTTTCATTTCTTTACATTTTGGTTCACCATTTCCATCTGGAGCTAACTGCAATTGGGTCCTAAAACCCTTTTTACTTTTGTTTCCATGGTTCGCACAGGTTTTATTATGGTGAGTTCTGTACTCAAATGGCCTCCACAGTCACCATCTCTCAATCCAGCAGAGCACCTTTGGGATGTAGTGGAACAGGAGAGTCGCATCATGGAGGCAGTCAACAAATCTACAGCAACTGTGTGATGCAAGCATGTCAACATTGGACCTATCTAAGGAATCTCTAAGGAATGAATAAAGATATAACATTTTCTACTAATCTAACCTTTTGCTGTGCTCAATATAAACATTATTACTAATCAGCCTAGATAATTTTACAACAGATAGAGCACACACCCACACAACTGTCAGATGTCAGACAGTTTGCTTGTGTAAACATAGTCATTGGTTAATATATCAGTTAAGCTCATAATGGAAATAAAGTTTATAACTTTGCTTTAAAAATAGCGAAGACCAGCACAGTGTTTTAGAAGACAATGCGAGCTAAATCAGCATCAGACCAGAACAAACCAACCGAAACCAACTAAGACTAACATGGAACTTGTATGTTCTTTCTGATTGATCAACATATCAGAATCCATAACATAACATATGCTGGTCATTACTGTTTGTTTTTTAAGTAGGGAAGCTAACTAATGACATGGAAAATACCAAAGTACCTAACACTAATATTCTATCAAATAAACTACTTATAGTGTCTGCCTTGGACTCTTCAGGTGTAAATTACAAATAATGGGTTCATGCGTACTGAAATGTATGTTTATGGCTGGATTGATATTCAATGAACCTCAAGATGATGACAGCATTTTCATTCAATATTGTCAAGGTTCCATATTGATAGGTTTTCATAGGTATGAGTTGTATATGTTTTTTTCGTTGTCAGTGGTCTTGAAATATTTTCCTTTGGTGTGGAATTTTCCGTGTAGTGTCCATATAAGGGTTTGCCTATGTATTTTGTTCTCCACACACCTCCCTACAGAATTCCAGTAGGTAGTTTGACTACTCAAAATTGCCTTTAAGTGAGTGTGAGGTAATGGGGTCATGTGTGATGCCCAGTCCAGGATATATTCTGACTTTGAGCACAGTGTTATCAGACCTACCATGAGGATGAGGATGAAGGGTTCACTGAAGAATGAGTTATTGTGATAATAATAAGAACAAAATAACCTTTAATGTTAATATCTGTATTTCAGGGTGTTCCAAATGAATCTTAAGGAAATATTTATAAAGTTCTTACTTTTCCATAAATAAATCTACACTGTTGCTTGCAAGTTTGCTATTCTTTTATAATTTTCTATATTTCTACATGAATATGCAATAAAAATATTCAGGTTTTCATACAATTCTTAAAAGTAGAGTCCATTTGAATAAATGAGACATTTATTTATTAAGGAAAATGTTACAATATTACATATGTGTGTCTAGCAAAAGTGTGTGAACCTCTAGGATTAGAGGTTAATTTGAAGATGAATTGAGAGTTAGCTGTGGAGTGTAAAACAGAGGGTTTGTCTAGGGTTTGTCTAGGGTTAATGTTGAGTCCACCATCAAGGGAACAATGAACACCGAACACCAATGGTGTGCATGGCAGTGTTGCAAGGAGAAAGCCGAAGATGTTCTCCATAGAGAACATTGCTGGCTATCTCCAGTTTGCTTATGATCACATTGAGAAGCCATAAGGCTACTGTAAAAATGCTTTGTGGACAGATAAGACCAAAATGTTTGTCAAATAAGAAGCCTTAAGTCTGGAGGAAGTAAAACACTTCATTCTTGGTGGTAGTATTATAGTTTAGCCTGTTTTGTTGCATCTGTGTCAGGATGGCTTGCTCTGAAGTAAATTGGAAGAGAATATATGAAAATTTTGATTCTTTAATATTAAAAATTTTAAGTTTACATCACATCCTTCTATGACATTATTGGCTGGTTGCTAGGTAGAAATCCTATTGTTGCCTGGATCAGGTAAACCTGGAGGTTTCCCATTATCTGATTACTCAAGTGCATGTACACTATTTGATCGGATTACTGATCAAATCTGCACTGAACGACCTTAAGCATGCAAGTCATTGTACCAAAGACGTTTAGAAATATCCAAAGTCAAAGTCCTGTCCTTAATTCAGTAGAAATGTTATAGAAGCATTTAATGTGAGAAAACCCACGAACATCCTGGAGCTGTTCTGTATGGAGAAATGGGATAAAATTCCTCCCAGCCAATTTGCAGGACTGATCAACAGTTCACGGAAACTTTAGGTTGCAGTTATTGCTGCACAAGGTGGTCACACCAGATACTGAGAGCAAAGTTGGTATAATTTTGCCATTCACATTATGTAATACTTGATCACATTATGTAATGCTGGATCATGTTCCTCCATAAATAAATTATCATAATGACATAAATAAATGTATAATATTTTCTCTCAGCTGTTTAATTGGATTCTACTTTTAGGACTTTTGTGAAAATCTGGTGATGTTTTAGTCCATATTTATACAGAAATATAGAAAATACTAAAGGGTTCACAAACTTTCGAGCACAACTGTATTTTGTGTGGTTCCTAAACCTTTAAACACAATACCCAAACCTTGCTGATCATAGCAGCTTTACATGTACATGTTGGCAGGATTAGGTTTCCATAGAAACCCACAGTCCCCTGAGTGAAATAAATTGAGGTTTTTTCTTCCTTCACCACCTTTTACTCACAGCCTGATTATAAACACATTGATCAGTTGCAAAAGAGAAAAATGAATAAGCAGTGAACCGAAATGAATTTGAGTGTTTGCATGATTAAATCATTATGATCTTTAAATGTTGGGAGGGAGTGGGAGAGGGAGAGAAAGAGAGCGAGAGAGAGAATTTGTTTTGATTTGTTCTAATTTGTCGCCAGAAGGCTGGTTTAGTCTTTGTCAGGTTCACAATACTACGGGAATAATAAATGTGATCCAGCTGATCTTGTACACTCAGATTATCTTTCTAGCTAATGCAATCGGTTAGAGATGCAGAGGATGATAATGTAATATAGGAATGCTCTGAATTTGTTTTTTTCAGTGTCTCTGCTCCCTTTAAAGTAGTACTCTTTTTCCCAGATCTTGTGTGTATGTGTGTGTGTGTGTGTGTGTGTGTGCTTTTTGGGTTTGAGAAAGACATGTGTGATGTGTCCATGCTTGGGCACTGAAATGAAGTAATCCCTAATAATCCTTGCCTTCTCTTTAGCAGCTAACACTAGCCCTAATGGTCCTTGCATCTTAGCGCTTAGCCTCTTTTAGCTTCCTAGCCTGCAGCCCCCAGTCAACATGCTGTCTTAGTCACTCCAGAATATTTGTGTGCCCTGAGACTACTGGAGAAATGAAGCAGGAACAATGTGCCCTCCCTAACAGAAATATGTGACCGTGCTTCTGTAGCTGCGCCACTGTGTAAACAGTGTGGCTAAGGCATACCTAGGGGTGTGCGATATTGACAAAAAAGACATCTTAATATAATAATTTGCCAGTGTATATCTTGGGTCTAAATTATACAAAAGTTGTTTGACCCCATCTCTCTCAACCACCTGAACTGGTACTGTGTCTTTCACGATGTAATTGGTGCAGTGTTTGGTACGTCTTGCCATCTGTTGCTTTCCTTTCTGCAGAATGAATCTGATAAGGTTTGCTGAGTGTGGTTTCGTGCTGGTACCTTGGCTGGTTTAAGTCAGTCATGGATGTTTTAACATACTCGATAATGTCAGCACGATATCATCGTAGATAGGGATGCACCAAATGAACATTTTTGGCTGAAACCGAAACCTAACAAAATGAAACATTTGGCCAAAGGCTGAAAACCGAACATGGTTTTTCTCAGGTTTTCATTAATTGTGCCACTTTTTTCACCATTGCATAAATTAAACAGCCTAAATGTATTTCGGTTTGCCTTTCAAATAAAAACGACTGTATTTTTCGGACCATAAGGCGCATTTAAAATCCTTTAATTTTCTCAAAACTTGACAGTGCGCCTTAAAATGCGGTGCGCCTAATGTATGAATTAATTCTGGTTGTGCTTTCTGACCTAGAACCGATTGTAGATGATACACGGCGCTCATAAATCTGTCAAAATGTTTTAGCACGGTCTTGGTAAGTTACGAAGCTTACGGCAACCGTAGTGCGCAGCATCGCGGAGTAATACGGTATGTGCTTCAGCATTAGGGTACGTGCATTCATACATTTATTTTCGAAGCGGATTTCAAACACAACGCTATCGGTCACGCAGTACAACATGGACACAGAGAATTCAACATTAACGAATCAATGCTACGGAAGCGGAGGAAGCAAGAAGACGCCCTGCACCAGGTAAAGACCAAACTGAGCTTCCGAGGGAACTTAAGAGTTTTGTTTCATTTCATGCGTCTTATAACCCGGTGCGCTTTATGTATGAAAATAGATCCGTTAGCAGTCGATCATTGATATCGCGCCTTATAGCCCGGAAAATACGGTATTACAAAATTACAACTTAAATATTTACACTGAACACTGTACCCCCTCTTGACAATTCAGCAGAACAGTGTCTCCAAACGGCCATTCTTGGGTCATTCTCTGACACTTTAAAATGCTTCACAACCCACGTTTTCTGCATTCACAACGAGTGCCTCACTCCACACTGCTTACGATTGGATCACATCATCAAAAACATCATTATTCAGACTTTTCACTTACCAAAAGGGCTCTCATTGCCATTTTCGACTGAATATATCTGGTGCATCCCTAATCATAGACGGTGCATATCGTACACCCCTACGCATACCTGAAAACCATATCTATAAACGTATGGTGGCTCTGTAACATTGTTCACTTTAAGCTACACTCACAGCTAGAGGAGCCTTATGATGAAAGCAATTAAGGCTTGAATGTGGTATTTGCATTTGCCCTGCAATTACCTCAGCTATTCGAGGCCTGAAGCTATAAGAATGGCGTCAGCTTGTGAAGGCTTTCCTGCTTAACAGAATGAATGGAATAAAGCCAGTGGCCATGAGTAACCATGCCATTTTGTAGCACTGTGAAAAATTGCTGGTGTATTGTAAGCAAAATCTGTTTGCATCACGTCATGGCCTTTTGACCAATTTGTCTAAATGATTAAATGATGGTGTGTCTATAAGGCATCTTGTCTGCTCTCTGTCTGTGAAATATTGCCTGGTACATCGAGGGGAAGGAAGAGCCATGATAGCAAAATGGATTTTTGATGAGTGTAGGTTTGCGCTCACAGAAAGTCATTTTGTACTTTATAAAAGTGCCAGTGCTACACTTTACTCTTAAAACTCTAGGAATAAAGAAGCCTGTGCAGTGCTGATAGCATATGGTCTTTTCCATCCTTCATGCAAGGCAATGATTTATGTGATCCCTTCTTATTACTTTCTCTATTTATAGCCTTTTCCATTTTTGTTGCCTTTTGAATTTTTGTGTTGAGGTTGGATGAAGGCAAGATGTGTAATGTGTGAGAATTTAACAGTGGTTCGGGTGTATTTTGTTGAACCCTTTTTGTTGTTTACATATTGTATCCTTTTAATCTGACATGTTTTTAGGGAGTGGGGTGGTTAATATCGGAAAACCTCTGAAAAACGTTTAATTAAGTGCATTTCAATGCAGGCTAATTATCTGATTATGATCATATTTCAAGTGTACCCAGTCTGGAAAAAAAGCTTGGCTGTACTTATAAAATCATACAAAATTACCTTTATATATAGTTATTTAGTACATGCTGTTATCCAGAATGACTTACAACTGATAGTCCTACGATGCAAGTAATTGTGAGTTAAAGGAGTTGCTCAAGGACCCAACAGTGAGTGCATGTACATGCACTTCATAATCCAGTCATAATTCAATTTATGCAGTTACAGTCTTGAAATTAGTTTAACTAATCTAATAAATAGAGCTGGATTTTAGCTCAGGATTTCTCAGCACATGTATACCCTTTCTCTGATCTCAATGTTTTTTCTCAGTCAAAGGGAGCCGTATAGAGTGTAGCTCTGTTCCAGAAATGGCAAGTAGAGTTAAACACGGTTTCCAGGTCCACTTATTCCGCTTATTAAGAGACTTTGCTTCTTTTGGATGTGTTTCCGTAGACCTGGTTGCAGTGTTGTGCCAGTTCACAGCTTTTCTGAACTAGTTCAAGTTCAGTTCATACATGCTCAAAGTGAACAGTTCACGTTCAAAGTTCACAATTTTAATTCTGAACTAGTTCAAAGTTCAGTTCATTTGACTTTTTTCGTTTTCGGAGATATTCAAATAAATACTTTTTTCACACTACAAGCTAGAAATCACTATACGTTCTTTGAAACTGCTCATTGTAGACATTTGCTCATGACACTGCAATTGTGTACGCGGCATTGCTATGCCTACCCCGCTCTGCTGCAATTCATCACGGGTAACGTCGTGCGGAAGCCAGTATGTTATTAACTAGCCAGTATGTTAACTATTCTCAGCCGGACACTATGTTGCCCGCAATGCATTGCGCACACAATGTCAAAACCATTTCTGTCTGATGATACATGATTTAAGCGGCACCAGCGAGAATACAGGAGGTAGGAACTTTCTCTCGTTGCGTTTCAAAAGAGAAAACAGATGTCACTCAGTTTTCAATGGAAAACAAATTCCAACGTTCATTTACAGTGATGTCTGCCGTTCATGACACATAATGTGAACTAATTCACGTTCAAGTTCTTTATTAAAAAATGTGTTGCGTTCAGTTCAACGTTCACGAAAAAATGAGCGTGTTCAATGAACGCGTTCTTTTGAACTCGTTCATGCACAACACTGCCTGGTTGTTTGTTTCTCTCACAGGATCTGGACACAAGCTTGAAGTTTATGTCACATATTTCTGTGAGATTATTGGCTGGTTGGAAAGTAGAAATCTGGTGTTCTGAGTCATGTAAACCCAAAGCTTTCCTGTTATCTGATTACCCAGTGCATGTAAACTCATTCATCAGATTACTGACAAAATCTGGTTTTCTGCAGTTATTGGATAATTAAATGGATGTAAACAAACTAAGAGGCAGCTTGGCAGAGCTCAGACTTGCACCCTGGACCTTCTGTTTTACAGCCCAGTACCTTAACTGGTAGGCCTAAAATATTTTAATACTAGATTAAAAATCTAATTTGACATACACTCAGGACCAAAAGTCTGAGACCACTAGTGAAAGTTCTTGGTTGGGTCTTTGTGGAGAAGGATTCATACTGCGATAAATAATCATCCTCTTTCAGCTGTTCCCATTAGGGGTCATCACAGTGGATCACCGCATATCAGATTTGGCACAGGTGTCGTGCTGGGTGCCCTCACTGACACAACCCTCCCCATTTATCCAGACTTGGGACCGGCACAAGGAGTACACCACCAGTGGCTGTTTTTTTTTTCTGTAAACACACCACTCGACCCTCTTGTTGCAAAACCTAACCGGGATTAAACCTAGGCCATTCCTGAAAGCTTTGCAACAACTGCTTGAAGTCTAAAGAAGATCAAGGCGTACTGACTGTCATGGACTTTCCTCCATAAAGTCAGGTCATAGCCATCTGAACTTAATCCCATCAAACATTTATGGAGCACTTGAAGACAAGAGAAAGCCAAGCCTTCAGAAATGTAATAAGATTATATTTGGAATATTTTGAATTAATGTAGGATAACATGGATCATTAGATTTTGCACATACTTGTGGAGCCCATGTTAGCTCACTCTCATTATAGCAAAAGGAGGAACATACCAAATACTATCAAACGTTTCACTCAAATTGCTATTCTGATTACATGATTTGTAATGGAAAAACAATGTATTACATTAAGAAAATGCAAAATAGAAGCATTTCCTCTAGTGAGAAAATGCCCTTTTCTCTTTCTCTTGAATAAAACATAGAAAGAATGTTGACCACGGGGGCACTGCTGGAGTATCACGTGACACACAGTCATGATCTCCCCTGATCACAGAAAACACACAAGAGAAGTTACTTGGTGTTGTAGAGTCTCAGCAACTCGAATATAAAGTGGTTACTGGAAACCTCTGAGTATTGTACATCTGGATCCAAACTTCACAGGCATGACACAGAACATCCAAGTTCTTGAACCTGCTCAAACCTAATATGAACAAACCAGTGTAGCTCAGCACTGTGAACCACCGCTGATGATTTCTATGCTGCCTCTGGCTTGTTGAGGTTTGAGCAGAAGGCACAAGGTGTGGGAGGTTCTGTGAAAGTCTCCCGAGTTTCAGTCTGTGTATTACATGCCATGCAGACTAGGGGTCTCCCATGTTACACAGAAGGAGATGTGATGTGCATCTTGCAAGCAACAAAAAAAACTGTTTACCAGTCAGTCAGTGAACTCTAGTGTTTCGATTAAAATGACAGTGTGTACACGTGCCACAGAAGAATATCCTGTTATGAGTTTTCCATTCATCAGATGCTTGAAATTGTCTTGATTGTGTCAGTTTTTTAACTGTATCAAACACAATGAACATAATCTTCAATGTGAATGCAGGTAGCAGTGTGTTATTTAATTGACCCAATCACTTAAAGCATGTATTCCAAGCTCTCCCCTGTCACTGGGTCTGCTGAGGATTTCAGCTAAGTAATTTGATTCCCTTACTCTCACCTGTGTTTTTCTTGCTTGTCGAGGTCAAGCAGGTGCTTGAATGGTGGCAAAAGGGAAAGATTAAGTGGGATATTTTATGATTTTGCCAGGGCTGTCACTAGCCGCATTTGCATTCACAGCCTGCTGTAACCTGAGCAATTATGAGTGAGTGCTTTAGTAATTGAATCAGTGAGAGGATGTTTGCAGAGATAGTGAGTGGAGACAATGTTGTTTTTTGAATCAAAAAGGAAATAAAAATTATAATGTATTTATAGCTCTAGTGACCATGAAGGTCAGTAAGGCTATATGTATATTTTTATGGTAAATTATAGAGCAGGATGCTTTTTAATAAATGCACCGTAAAAAAGACACAACATTAAAAATAAATAAGGCTTTTAATTTATAGTCATTACAAACAAAACAAATACATACTTATTCGAAAATTTTACCTACAGTGGTGCTTGAAAGTTTGTATTTCTGCATAAATATGACCTAAAACATCATCAGATTTTCACACAAGTTCTAAAAGTAGATAAAGAGAACCCAGTTAAACAAATGAGACAAAAATATTATACTTTATTCTTCTTTAACCATTCTTTGGTGGAACGACTTGTGTTGTCTTGCTGCATGACCCACCTTCTCTTGAGATTCAGTTCATGGACAGATGTCCTGACATTTTCCATTAGAATTCTCTGATATAATTCAGAATTCATTGTTCCAGCAATGATGGCAAGCCATCCTGGCCTAGATGCAAATAGGCCCAAACCATGATACTACCACCACCAAGTTTCACAGATAGGATAAGGTTCCTATGCTGGAATGCAGTGTTTTCCTTTCTCCAAAGATAACGCTTTTCTTTTAAACCAGAAAGTTCTATTTTGGTCTCATCTGTCCACAAAACATTCTTCCAGTAGCCTTCTGGCTTGTCCACGTGATCTTTAGCAAACTGCAGACCAGCAGCAATGTTCTTTTTGGAGAAGAGTGGCTTTCTCCTTGCAACCCTGCCATGCACAACAACGTTTTCACCACATAGTGACTTTTCATTCAAAATATATTAGAACTTGATTTTAATTTGAGTCTTGATTTGTTGGTTGCAAAATATTATGACCTTTCTTGTATTTAGGTTGAAACTGTTGAGCAATAGCAGCATTTGGTAGTTTCATTGGGATGCCAAGTTGACCCTTTTACAGTCAAAAGAAGATTGATCAGGAATGGTGTTTTTGGAAGGGTAGCAACCAAGAAAACACTTTTCTTTGGAAAGGCAACATGGTGAAATATTAGTATAATATATTAGTATAATATATATTAATGTTCACAAAGATTGGAATGAAAAAGTATTATGAAGTGACAAATCCAAATTGGAAATTTTTGAGTGCAATTGTTAACAATTGGTTGTATGGTCATACCAATGCTAAAACAAGAAATATAATGGTGGTCTACAACTGTTGCACAGTACTGTATGTCAGAGTGACCCAATTCCAGTTTTTTCCTCCCTTGTGACACAGATTTCTTTCTTTCATGGCAGTGTGAAAGGCAAAAAAAACACATTCAGTCTGACATTTTCAACTGCGCTCTGAACCACTTTCATATGTGGTACTGAAATCCAGTATGTATCTGATATGTGGCCAGTTAGATCGGATTGGAATTCAAACATCCGCTTGTAGTTGCTTGATGTAGATGGGTATGAGAACAACTTTGCATAGCCCATGGGCTGAAAGCCTTCATGTCCATAAAACCATCTTCTAGGCCCATTACTCATGACAGTTTTCATCACAGAAACAACCAAAGTGTCCTTACTATGAGTAATATTATCACTTCAGATTAATGTGACCAACAGCTTTAGTTTAGCAATCTCTACTGTACGCTTCGTTTTGTTCGTTTACTTCTGAGGGGATGTGCAGGGTGGCAAGATGTTCTTCTACACATGGAGGTCAGTTGAAGAACATTACCTGTTCAGACTAGTGTTGGATGGTAACAGAAAATGTGGTGTTATACAAAAGAGATACTTAGCATCGGTTTAACAGTGTGTTAAAATGCACCTCGTAAGCAATAACTGTTTAAGAGTACGGTAGGTGAGATGTTCTTGCTGTGCCATGTTTCTGGTTCCAAGCCTAGGATGATTCTGTTGAAAAGAAAAACAATCCCATTATGTGTAATGTATCAGTTTGCTTGCGATCTGTTTGGAAAGACAGCAGAGGTGAACACTTAGATTTGTGTTAACCTTTATTCATGTAGACATGTCATCCATTACCTCCTAATAGTGATGTGATGAGGAAGACATTCTACCTCACGGAGCAGTGGCTACAATTAAATTTGCCATATGGGAATTACATTATATAAATCATGAAAAATGAAAAACTGGTACCGACTTGAAAAGTGCTGAATTCCTCATCCTGTTGCTTGATAGTGATACGTACTGACATTATTCTCCTTTTTACATTTGTAAAGTCTGCTCTTGTGGGTGCAATTTGTACAAAGCTTTATACACATCTTTCCAAAGACACATTTGGAAATATCCTGAGAATGCTTTGAGGTAAACACTATTAATGCTTGTAGCATGGTTGTAGACTAGATCAGTCATGTGACAGGTTGCTAAAAAGGTAATTAAATGTGTTTGACAGGTGTGACTAAAGCTTCAGTAATCACATGTTCGAAATGCTTCTGTGTATTGTGGTATTTTGTACCTATGAAATGAAATGGATGTATGCTCTGTACCAGGTTTTATATAGCAAGGTTCAACAGTCTATTATTTGGATGAGAAAACTCATATTTACAGTAATGTGCAAAACTCTTAGGCTACCATTAGATTTGTTGTTTTAGCAATGTACATGTGTATATAACATATATGGTCACCAAAGTTTGGACCTACAAATTTCAAACTTGGATTTATTACTCAATAATACTCTTTTCCACTTGTCTTCATTCCAGTCTTCTTCAGACTACAGAAGGGTCAACATGGCATCCCAGTGAAGCTGCCAGAAGCCAGATGCTGCTATTGCTCTGGTGTAAGCGGTGGTCACACTAAATACTTGCCACTGTTGAATACATACATATATATATATATATATATATATATATATATATATATATATATATATATATAAATATATAAGCTGTTTTTTCGTACTAAATTTTAATACTACGTTTTTTTTACCGTTGCTAAAATAGTACAGTGGTACCATCTATGAAATCGTCGAATTTGGCACTCTACACATTTTGACTTGAAAAATTTGTCTCGGTACTCGGCGCACTTGCCTAAAACTTGTATGAGTCGAGCTGCACCATCCGTTTTAGCTGAAATTTCATTCATTATTCACAATTCAGTACACAGTGTTAGATTAGCAGCTATGCTAGCACCCTGAGTTCACCAATAGAGTAGGTGTTTTGCTTTTCCTTTTCACTTTAATTTCATTACTCACTAAATTACATGAAATGTTTCAACACTTTATTTTAAAATAAGCTTTGTGACCGTTTGTGAACACTTTAGAATTTTCTATATTTCTGCATAAATATGACCTAAAACGTCATCGTATTTTCACACAAGTCCTAAAAGTAGATAAAGAGAAGCCAGTTAAACAAATGAGACAAAAATATTATACTATGTCATTTATTTATTGAGGAAAATGATCCAATATTACATATTAGTGAGTGGCAAAAGTATGTGAACCTTTGCTTTCAGTAACTGGTGTGACCCCCCTGTGCAGCAATAACTGCAACTACATGTTTCTGGTAACTGTTCGAGGAGTTTTAGCCCATTCCTCCATACAGAACAGCTTCAACTCTGGGACGTTGGTGGGTTTCCTCATATTAGGCCATATATTTGGACAGTCCAAGACATTAACTTTATTCTTCTTTAACCATTCCTTGGTAGAACAACTTGTGTGCTTAGGGTCATTGTATTGCTGCATGACCCACCTTCTCTTGAGATTCAGTTCATGGACAGATGTCCTGACATTTTCCTTTAGAATTCTGTGATATAATTCAAAATTCAGTGTTCCATCAATGATGACAAGCCATTCTGGCCCAGATGCAGCAAAACAGGCCCAAACCATGATACTACCACCACCATGTTTCATTGTTGTTCAGTGTTCTTATGATGGTGGACTCATGAACATTAACATTAGCCAATATGAGAGAGGCCTTCAGTTGCTTAGAAGTTACACCATGGTCCTTTGTGACCTCACCAACTATTACATGCCTTGGTCTTGTAGTGATCTTTGTTGGTCGACCACTGCTGGGGAGGGTAACAATGGTCTTGGATTTCCTCCATTTGTACACAATCTGTCTGACTGTGGAGTCCAAACTCTTTAGAGATGGTTTTGTAACCTTTTCCAGCCAACTCTTTTCTGAGGTCCTCTTTTTCTGAGGTGCCATGATACACTTCCACAAACGTGCTGTGAAGAGCAGACTTTGATAGATCCCTGTTCTTCAAAATAAAACAGGGTGCCCACTCACAGCTGATTGTCATCCAATTGATTGAAAACACCTGACTCTAATTTCACCTTCAAATGAACTGCTAATCCTAGAGGTTCACATACTTTTGCCACTCACTAACATGTAATATTGGATCATTTTCCTCAATAAATAAATGACCAAGTATAATATTTTTGTCTCATTTCTTTAACCGGGTTTTCTTTATCTACTTTTAGGACTTATGTGAAAATCTGATGATGTTTTAGCTCATATTTATGCAGATATATAGAAAATTCTAAAGGGTTCACAAACTTTCAAGGACCACTGTAGACCATTCTACCAAACACTTATTAAACTCCTCAGTTCATGACATATTTAACTTATGATGGATTTGATCGAACATATCCCCTTCGTAAAACTCGGTACAGACGCACTGTATATCTAATCTAATGTTGGCCTAAGACTTTTGCACAGTACTGTACATCCTTTTCTTTACCTTAACAAAGGCACTGCTGTGTCATCGTCAGTGCTTTTAGATATGAACAGAGGAATATTTTATCTGTCTTGCTTGTGATACATTGGGTTCACTGTTAGAGTCCAGTAGGTATATGATTAATGATATTCTATAGGACTTGGTTGAGACATGTCTGTTATTTCCACACAGTTAATTTCTGTCTTCTTTGTATATCATTATCCTTCTCCAACAGGCATGACTTGCCAAGCACGAACATCATACACAGAAGACGAAGTGTTGTGGGGCCACCGCTTTTTCCCAGTTATCTCCCTTGAGGAGGGTTTCTTCAAGGTGGACTACTCTCAGTTTCACGCTACATTTGAGGTGCCTACACCACCCTACAGCGTAAAGGAGCAGGACGAGGCCCTGCTCATGTCGTCGCCTCTCACAGCTCCATCCCTGTGCAATAGTGGTGAGAAAAACAACTCACTGGACTGCTTGGAACTCCTGGAAGACACAGAGGCGACCACCAAGCTCCCAGCCAAACTGCAGAAGATGACCGGACGGGATGGACTACCAAAGAAGCTGCTCCGAATGAGTTCCACTACATCAGAGATGGCCTACAGCCTGGGGGACCTGTCCACAAAGTTACAGCGCATCAGTTCCGTTCCTGGTGTCTCTGAGGGAAAGCAGGTCTGTAAGTCCTCCAGGATTAGTGCTGAGACCATCAGCCAATCAGTGGCAGACTTGCCACCTAAGTTACAGCGGTTGGCAGGTGGTGGGCGCATGGATGGACATCTGCCCCCCAAACTACGCAAGATGAACTCGGACCGCTTCACATAGGGTTATGTGTCCAGACACACAGAATTTTGTATTCTGACAAAGTGTAATGTACACACATATGCCTACTGTACCTATAAAAATGGACACCTTTATGAAGCACATTTGTTAAGGTGTGTTTGTTCAGCAAGCAGATGCCTTCAGGTTGCTGTTATTTATAAGCACAAACTGGCATGTATGAATTAAGCGCATGATAATGCAGGTCTTTTTGTCAGGCATGACAATTTGTGTATAGATTATTTGAAGCCTGTGTAATTTGCCAAGACCATAAGACATGCTGGACGTCTGAAGACGAAGCCATAAAATTATGCATTGGACAGCTCATACATGCCTGATGTTTCATAAATTATATTTGAGTTTTGTGGTTTAGTGTAAGTGTCCAAAGATTATTGCATGGTTGACTTAGCTGCAGAGAGGTTATAGGCACAAATTGTAACCTTACTTTCCTTAATTCGTCCGCAAATTCTTTTTTTTGAGGTTTCACAAAACAGGGTGAGTTTATTTCTTCTGCAAGATGGGTTCAAGCATAGATCACCATGTTGTAAACAGAACAGCAGTCGAGTGAAGCTTAATGTTTTTTAGCTTTTTAACTATCAGCCCTGCATTAAAGGGAAAAAAACGTAATTATGGCCCGAGCTTGTGTAGGAAGGATATTGCTGCAGTGGCATTAATAGGATTTTCCCCTCTGCCTAAATAGAGCAATAACTAATTCTGTACACAAGGACTATCTTCCTTCTTGTCTGTTCTATTGATCTATGAGGCATATTAAAATATATATCGAAATCTTATACATTCCAATTCCATGACAAAATATGCCTTTTATAGATGTTCATTACTGAGCTTTATTAGTGCTTAGAAGTCGGTTTGGTAGTTTACAATCCAAGTAGTCTATTTGTTGTACAATTCTATGACCTAAACGTCATAAAACACGGAAAGAAGAAATGGTTCTTTGTTAAATAATTTGAGATAAGCATCAGCTGATGTTTATTATCTACAACCAAAGTCAATTTTCTTCCCCTCTGTGATTAAGCGGCAGGGTAGATCACTGCATGTGAGTGTTTGATCCTCTGAAGTGCTGTCTAAATCTTGTTAATGCACCCTGACTGAGCAGCGTTCTCTCCCCTGAGCCTGTGGCTTTATCACCATGGAGATCTCGGCACCTACTGCCATTTACTGTCCCCCTGTCAGTCCTATGGTGAGTAGATGGCAGAAATGCAGCCTTTACTATAGGGTGGAATCTTGTACATGGTGTCCCATTGATCGTAGTCACCATAAGACCATGGACCAAGATAAGCCGAAGGAATGCTGTTGATTTTGTATAACCAACTGCTCCACTGACTGGGTTACATAACATGTCAAGGTCTTGCTTTTGGCGATCTCTCTCTCTCTCTCTCTCTCTCTCTCTCTCTATCTATCTATCTCTCTCTCTCTCCCTCATAAGGTATATGATTAGCTAACCAGACCAGTGTGACCAGATTGTCAGTGCATCCATGTCAGAAGGGGAAAGTTAACATCACATTAAGCTGTTTTAGTTTAATTCTACTTTGTCAGAAAAAGTAAGGTTTTGTTTGGATTATTAAAGTGCTCTATATGACATTGTACCTTAGTTTTTACACTTAGCCATGTTAAATCTTTCCTTTAGTGGTATAGTAAACACAAGGCAGGATCAATTATGAACTATATTATA
The DNA here is from genome assembly GCA_025084515.1 of Ancistrus triradiatus. NCBI lineage: Eukaryota > Metazoa > Chordata > Actinopteri > Siluriformes > Loricariidae > Ancistrus > Ancistrus triradiatus. Next base: position 245,465 of record JAJAGP010000231.1, read on the forward strand.
TTATTTGGGAGGGTAATTTGTTCTGAGTATAAGCCTGTATTGACACCACAAATAAAACTATTTATTCTCAATCTGTTGCATTTTCTTGCATGCTGCTTTGCAGTGTACATACTTCTGGGGAATAAATATAACCAATGTAAAACACAGCTCAACTTAAAAAAAACTTAGAGTTGTACTGTGCAAAAGTCTTAGGCCAGCATTAGATTAGCTATACCATTGTTTTAGCAATAGTATAATGACCATCTATAATAATTTCTCACTCTCTTTATTAGAATTCAACCAGAAAGTGCAGAAAATTGGTTAGCAGTATTATGCAGTATACAGTATTTAAAAAAAATAAAATGGCTAGCATATAATGTGACCTCCCCTCACACTTGAGCAGTAGCAGTATCTGGCACCTTCATTGGGATGCCAAGTTGACCTTTCGACAGTCTGAAGAAGCTTGACCAGGAATGGTCTTTTTAGAAGGGTAGCCAAGAAACTACTGTTTTTGGAAGGGGAACAGGGTAAAAAGGGTAAGATATGCTAAAGATCACAAAGATCAGACTAAAGATCAGTGGAAAAGTGCATTATGGAGTGATGGAAGTCTGAAATTTTTGGGTCCTGTCATTGACAGTGTGTTACATATCATTATACCATTGCTAATGGTGGCCAAAGGTTTTTGTACAGTACTGTATGTCAACAATGAACTATGATGAAGGAATGTACTGTAGAAACTGGAAATGCTGCGCTTTCAACACAAATATGCTGTAATGCTCAAATTCTGTCTCAAACACCTTCCTATTATTGTTTTGTTTACATGATTGATTGATTATGCTCTTAATACAGCATGGCACTAAGAATGAGCTCAGGCATTTTTCAGACTGAATGACTGCTTTACTTGCATAGGAAATTGCCATCATTATCCCCTGATTACGCACTGAATGCAGTCCTGAGCTACCATGTAATGTGGTTAAATCACCTGAGACACCGTTCAAATGGCTTCTGGGTTGCAACCAGTAAGGATTCTCTTACAAGGTGTAAATAGTACTTGCTGTTTTCTGCAGAATTATAGAAACATTCCAGTCACTTTGTACTTGTGATAGCTTTGTATTTCATATCACAAACGATAGCTTAACACTGGACAACATTTTTCAAAAGTTTTGCTTCCTGACAAAGATGATAGATAATGTGACAGTGATAGTGTATAGTGAACCCAAAAATATTTTTAGCTTTGCTGTATCAGGTAGGAATTGGAGAATAAATTACCATTACAATACATTTTAAAATATAACTCATCAAGACGGAGTTGGAATCTTATGAAACTTTATATGTATGAATGTTATGATGATGTATTTAAGTGATGACAATATTAAAGTGAAAGGATACATTTATTGGGGAAAACTGTACAATTGAAAGGAGGCTCTAGTTACCCAGTTAGGCTGCTTCTAGCCTGGATACAAGATCAGATACAGTTGGGTAATGGAGGCAAACAGGTTCTGTATGGTATCACATTTGCCCTCAGATGTTGCAGCTGGATGGTGGACAGTGACACCCCCGTTAAAACATAACTTAATTATGGTATGGTATTCAATTTATACAAGGCAAGGCAACGAAATTTGTTTTTAGAAGAAACAAGAATTAATGAACACATTGGGAAAGAAGGACAACTCCTTCCAGCACACAAGGGCATAGACATAACATAAACACACAACTAGCCACTGGTTAGGGATTGAGTATTGGGAAAAGTAACCAAAAAGCGACAAGCAGCCATCCGTGTGCGCAGCCGTTACGGCACGCCCTGCAGACCCGTCCCGCCGTCCTTCGGGAAGATAAGCTTAGAGTGGAGGCGTTTGGTTTTGGGTAGGGACAAAGTGTTCTTTTCAGTTCACATTCTTGATAGAGTCTGTACAAAGTTCGCGATGACATGGCAGTATACAGCGCTTACTGCCCAAAATGAAAACAGTCAGTGGATACGGGGTAGGTACGTAGCAAACAGATCCTCAGGAGGAATTTCTTATCAGCAAGGCCGTTGCTGAGATAGGGAAGCCGAAACTAGAAATGGCTTGTTTTTGACTGAGCTCTAAAATTTAACACTCAGAACCAATGTATCTCTGCTGGTTAACCTCCTTTCGCAAATCCGTTAGTTTCTCCATGATGGATTCCATAGTGCGGTTAATATACGCAGTCTGAATTCCAACGGCTTTGCCCACCATTTCAATCAAATTGGGCAGTTTCTGGGGACCTTTTTATGGTTGTCATACCTGAGTTCACTGTCTCTAACCACACCCAGGCCTGATTATTGCCACACTTGTTCTCAATCAGGACATCACTTAAATAGGACCTGCCTGACAAAGTGAAGTACACTACAAGATAAAGATAAAGATAAAGAGAACCAAGTTAAACAAATAACACAAAAATATTATACTTGGTCACGTATTTATTGTGCAAAATTACCCAATATTACATATTAATGAGTGACAAAAGCATGTGAACCTTTGCTTTCAGTATCTGGAGTGACCCCCCTGTGCAGCAATAACTGTAACTAAACATTTCCTGTAACTGTTGATCAGTCCTGCACACCGGCTTGGAGGAATTTTAGCCCATTCCTCCGTACAGAACAGCTTCAACTCTGGGATGTTGGTGGGTTTCCTCACATTAACTGCTCGCTTCAGGTCCTTCCACAACATTTCGATTGGATTAAGGTCAGGACTTTGACTTGGCCATTCCAAAACATTAACTTTATTTTTCATTAACCATTCTGTGGTAGAACGACTTGTGTGCTTAGGGTCATTGTCTTGCTGCATGACACACCTTCTCTTGAGATTCAGTTCATGGACAGATGACCTGACATTTTCCTTTAGTATTCTGTGATATAATTCAGAATTCATTGTTCCATCAACGATGGCACGCCATCCTGGCCCAGATGCAGCAAAACAGCCATGATACTACCACCACCATGTTCCACAGATGGGATAAGGTTCTTATGTTGGAATGCAGTGTTTTCCTTTCTCCAAACATAACGCTTTTCTTTTAAACCAAAAAGTTGCAACCCTGCCATGCACATCATTGTTGTTCAGTGTTCTTCTGACAGTGGGCTCAATAACATTAACATTAGCCAATGTGAGAGAGGCCTTCAGTTGCTTAGAAGTTACCTGGGGTCTTTTATGACCTCGCCAACTATTACACGCCTTGCTCTTGCAGTGATCTTTGTTGGTCGACCACTCCTGGGGAGGGTAACAATGGTCTTGAATTTCCTCCATTTGTACACAATCTGTCTGACTGGATTGGTGGAGTCCAGATTCTTTAGAAATGGTTTTGTAACCTTTCCCAGAATGATGAGCATCAACAACTCTTTTTCTGAGGTCCTCAGAAATCTCCTTTTTTCATACCATGATACACTTCCACAAACATGTGTTGTGAAGAGAAGACTTTGATAGATCCCTGTTCTTTAAATAAAACAGGGTGCCCGTTCCCACTTGATTGTCTTCCCACTGATTGAAAACACCTGACTCTGATTGAATTTCACCTTCAAATTAACTACTAATACACATACTTTTGCCACTCACTAATATTTAATATTGGATCATTTTGCTCACTAAATAAATGACTATGTATAATGTTTTTGTCTCAATTGCTTAACTGGGTTTTTTTTCATCTACTTTTAGGACTTGTGGGAAAATCTTATGATATTTTAGGTCATATTTTTGCAGAAATATAGCAAATTTGAAAGGGTTCACAAACTTTTAAGGACCACTTTAAAAGCTACACATCATGCCGAGATTCAAAGAAATTCAGGAACAATTGAGAAAGAAAGGCCAATTCTAACGCCACAAATGGCGAAGACATGGAACAGTGGTGAACCTTTCCAGGAGTGGCGGCCGACCAAAATTACCCCAAGTGCAAAGCGACGACTCATGACTTGTGACCCAAGAGGTCACAAAAGACCCCACAACAACATCCAAAGAACTGCAGGCCTCACTTGGCTCAGTTAGGGTCAGTGTTCATGCCTCCACCATAAAAAAAAGACTGGGCAAAAATGGCCTGCATGGCAGAGTTCCAAGACGAAAACCACTGCTGAGCAAAAAGGACATTAAAGCTCGTCTCAATGTTTCCAGAACACATCTTGATGATTCCCAAGACTTTTGGGAAAACATTCTGTGGACTGACGAGATAAAAGCTGAACTCTTAGGAAGGTGTGTGTCCCATTACATCTGGTGTAAAAGTAACACAGCATTTCAGAAAAAGAATATTATACCGACAGTAAAAAATATGGTGGTGGTAGTGTGATGGTCTGGGGCTGTTTTGCTGCTTCAGGACCTGGAAGACTTGCTGTGATAAATGGAACTATGAATTCTGCTGTCTACCAAAAAATCCTGAAGGAGAATGTCTGGCCATCTGTTCGTGATCTCAAGCTGAAACAAACTTGGGTTTTGCAGCAGGACAATGAACCAGAGCACACCAGCAAGTCCACCTCTGAATGGCTGAAGAAAAACAAAATGAAGACTTTGGAGTGGCCTAGTCCAAGTCCTGACCTGAATCCTATGGAGATGCTGTGGCAATGACCTTAAAAAGACCGTTCATGCTCAAAAACCCTCCAATGTGGCTGGATTACAACAATTCTGCAAAGATGAGTGGACCAAATTCCTCCACAACGCTGTAAAAGACTCACTGCAAGTTATCACAAACGCTTGGTTGCAGTTGTTGCTGCTAAGGGTGGCCCAACCAGTTATTAGGTTTGGGGGCAATCACTTTTTCACACAGGGCCATGTAGGTTTGGATTTTTTTCTCCCTTAATAATAAACACCTTCATTTAAAAACTGCATTCTGTGTTTACTTGTGTTGTCTTTGACTAATATTTAAATTGGTTTGATGTTCTGAAACACTTAAGTGTGACAAACATGCAAAAAATAGTAAATCAGGAAAGGGGCAAACACTTTTTCACACCACTGTATGTATGTGTGTATATATTGTTTGTAAACGCTTGCATTATGAATGCTAAATCTTGTTTTTGCTTGCAATATCTGACATGGGAAGCAAATGCATCAATCTTTACAGGATATGATCCATGGTCTTGATTAGTACAATTTGAAATAAAAAAAAAACATCATCTATCGCAGTGTAGGCTTTGGAAAACATTAAAAAACTGGCTGTGATGGAGCAGTATTCTTCCAGCACGAAAAAAGTGCTGCTGGCAATGACTTGAGTTTGAGATGGTGTGAAGGAGCTAACAGAGATGGCCGTGGTAACTTCGGTTTTGTTTTGTTTTTAATCAGAAAATGGTCCATCGTAAGCTTTCCTAGCAATTATATGTAAAATGAATAAAAGAATAAATTAACATAAGTGAATGACATATAACTAGCATTATGAATAGTTCACTTTGTGTTTGGGTGGGCATATCATGAAACAGAGAGCACTTATTATTCCATTCAATCAAAATGTATATGGGACTTTAATAAGCAAATGTGTATCGGATGTTGGCTGGCGTGTGCTGATGAAGAGGATGCAGATGTCGGCTTGCTTTGCTTTGCTGACATCATCCTCAGCAGTCCTATTCATGGAGCTTTAGATCTCAGCACATGAACTGTTGGCATAAACTGGCCCTCATTTACACAAGTGGACGTACAGAGAACCAACTATAGTAAATCTCACTTTAAAGCATTTGATTAACATTAGTAGTAGTAGTAGCATAGTAACAGAAATAGCAGCATCAGTATACTATACAGTGAGTACATGTTAGTAAGCAATACAGTAAGCTCCAGAATCGCTGCTACCATCAGAAAGATGCATAAAATGATTATGTAAAATGTTACAATTATTTTCACCTCTTAATTACTTAAGTACTTTGTGTACTCTTCCTTTGCCAAAATATGAACAAAAGGTCTTCTCTTATAGTCCTTGTTAAAAATCAGACAGCACTCATTAATATAAAATCTCACTTTGTTTTAATAGGGTTCAGGTTAGATGAGTGGGATGGCCATTACACACTACATAGTGTGTAAAAACAGTGTCACACTTAGTGGCCTGCTCATGTGAGAGTACAAGAGCACAAGAGTATGCAACATTAAGCACAGCCATGGATGTCAACTCCAGGGATGAGCAATATTTCAGCAGTATTTGATTCATAATTATAGGTAATTAATAGATATTAATTAGTGACAATTTGCAATCATTAAAGTGTTACTGATTACACTTAACCTAAACACTCCAAAGTCACACATTTAGCCCCCTAAATTCAAAATCGAGAGCGAATGAAAAAGGTTGCATACGCTGTCTTTTCTCTTAATTTATCTTGCAAAATAGCCTGTTTTGGCTTTACTCAGAGCCCCCCTCCATGATGTGGATGAATATCTCATCCACAACAGCTGCCTCCTTCTCTGAAGGGAGTACAGATGGGGGTGCACCTGCGGCCCTATACCACACACACACACACACACACACACATAATTAAATGCAACTGTACTATCCCCGATTGAACCTGGATGCTCTGTACCAGCTACACAAAAATGAATAATAATTTGGAGCTGTAACTTGATAAATGGTACAGTTGTGAGTGATTTACTAGGATAAACTGCACAATGAAAATTACAGGCAAAGAAAGACTAAATAGTGTTGTGTCTTTCAGAACACAGTTCACAACTGAAAAACAAAAGTGAAGTTTTCAAATCTGATATCTGTTGTTCTCTTTTGGCTGATACAGTTACACTGTTAAGATGGATGACTGTTAGTAGTAGTAATGGTAGCGATGCCATTCATAGTAGTAGCTGTATTAGTAAGTATAAAATATTATCAAATAATGTCAGACAAACAGTTGTAGCCTTCATAGTGGTAAGAGTAATGCAGGTAACAGTGGTATTCATATCATTAGCAGCAGCAAATGATAGTAATAGTAGTAGCATCAGCAGCAGTAATAGCTGTTGTTGTAGTACTGTTGTAGTAAAGTAGTGGTGATAATAATATTGGTTTTAGTAGGAGTACTTATTAGTAGTGGCAGCATTGCTAGTATTAGCTTTGTTAGTATCCTTCACAGTAGCTGTTTTTATAGCAGTAGTAATAGCAGTAGTTGCATAGAAATATTAGCAGTCATGGTTCAAGTGTTAGAATCAGCCAGTGGGAAACACTCATGGCCTTCTAGGCCTTCTGAGAAGGTCTAAGACGCATTATATTGAGTTTTTATAATATTGAGTCATTAAGTTAATTGTTATTCCAATGAACCACTTTGTTGTTAAATTTCCCTTGGAAACAAAAAGGTTAAAAATATGAGGCAGCAGTTTATCCAGTTAAAAGTTTACTTTCCAGGATAGGCAGATAATAAAACCAAGTTAGCGCTTGGTTAGGATTTCAGGGAGCTGCAAGAAGGTCTTGCATCTCAGTTTAAGCATCAACATATTTAAGAAGCGACAGCTGAATCAGCCAAATCAGATTTTCGTTGCTAATGATAGACACCATCCTTAAGAAAGAAACAAATCACTCAAAGTTTTCACAAAATTCTAGAAAAGTCACAGAAGTTGGACCGGGTGATATATCTAAACAGAGAAAGTCAAACTCACAACAAAATTTCAAAGGTGTGTTTTACATCATTTTGGTGAGTGCCAACTTGAGCCATGTTAAAATTGTTAATTTATAACCAATTTTGTTTAGATAGTTTTGATTTTTTTAAGTGAATGAGAGACTTATACCTGTTTCTAGTTTTATGTTTGATTTATGTATTGCAACCCTAACATTTTATATTTGTCAACTGAATCTACTGTAGTTTTAGTCGACTTTAATCTCATTATAAGTAGTCGACTAAAAATAAAAACAATTCAGATGACCAAATTATGATTAAAACTAAATTACGTTTTAGTCAAAAGTCTATGACTAAAACTAAACCAAAATGTGCTGTCAAAATATACACTGCATACAACTAAATCGATTTCACAATGAATTAAACTCATTCATCATTATTGACAACTGCGAGTATGTAACATTTGTATATGTGGTCAGTAGTGTCTAAAATCATCGCTGATGGTGGTGCCCTAGAGCTGTTTCTGGCTCATTACAATGAAATGAATTGCTATACAATCAGAATCAAATTCTTATTTTATATTCTTATTTTGTCTGACAGACGTACTTCTTAGACGAAAAGAATACCATATAACCACTCCTGTGGAAACAAAGAGCAATATTACATCACATTGGGAATAGCTCCACTGGATACCACCTCCCATCTGAAGAAGTGTCTGGGAAGATAAAGATAACACACAAAGAGTGTAATCCTTCTACAGCCACCAGCGAGAGAAAAAGACATAATTAGAAACAAAATCAAAGGCCGCTAGACATATCCATGGCTACAAAAAAGAAAACAAACACACACACACACACACACACAAACTATCTCTGTCTGAAAGATGTGTTAAAACCATCTCAGTCATACAGTCCCTTTGACCCACATCAGTGCAGTGCATTCAAGAGCATGTGTGAATGTCTGAGCCAGATAGTGAAAAAGGTTACTGCACTGTGAATCATACACTGTTACTCTTATACTTGCTGGAGATGAATAATGATTATAGTATGCTTTCCTAAAATGAAAAAACAAGGAAACTTTGTTCCAGAAAGCAGACAAGGACTTTTTAACTCCAAAGTATACTAGTACAGTAAAATAGAAAACTTGAAAAATTGTTGGGGGATCCACATCAAGACGTTTCATGACATAATGGCTGTTTATGGCTATTTAAATGTGCATGGCATTTGATTATGTTCTGCTATAAGCAGGGTGACCAGATGTCCCATTTTTCCCAGGACAATCCCGCATTTCCTGGTGTCCCAACTTATTTTTTAAAATATGTACATTTGTCCCGTATGTCAAAGAAAATGACAAATTTACACTGTGATAAACTTTAGCAGAGATTCATTGCCCAAACTTGCATTTATTCAAAAGGAACACACCAAATATTTCACAGGTTACTGTACACATCTAACCATAAAATGGTCAATCACGTTTGTTGATTTTGTAAATGAATATAATTCAACCGACCCTTCACTGACATGACTTAATGCCCTCACTCACTGTGGCTGATGTACTGCTGAGATGGCTAAACCAATGAGCACGTTTAATAACCAGCTTCAAAAAGAGTGAAGCATGTCTGGCAAACCACGCTGGGAGTGGCTTGCCAGACATGTGATAACATATGTGGATGCAGCAAGTTAATGTCTTGGTGCATGTGTGTTGAATGATTGGGCTGAGTAGTCTGGGTCGCTACTCAGCGCTCATATCCAAGTATTGACAGGTAAAAAGACATTATTGGGGCTGGTAATGTGCTGTGTTTGGTGTATAATGAAGAACGGCATGAGCAAAGTTTACAGTACTGTACACAGCATCCCGTATTTCATTATCGAAAATTTGGTCACTCTAGCTGTAACTCCCTGCTGCATGCACAATGAGTTCTTCATAAGAACAGTGTGGAGAAATATTTCTGCTTTACATTCCGATGACAGAAAACTTTGCCACCATAGAGATGGCAGAAGTCGAGTCAATCTTGGTCCCAATCGCTGTGCATGGTTGGCTGCTGGATTGCCTGCAGCAGATCTCGCAGTCTGTCACTGAGCTCCAGGCCCAGCACCATGCTACAGTTTCTGCCAGAACAATACAATGGTGATCTGTACGGCTGCCAAGTTATCCTTCTGGAATGTTTGCTATACTTCAGGAGCCACCCACCTAGTAGGGACTCTGCTCGTATTGTGGTCCTAGTCTCCCTGATAACCGGTCGTGCCCTTTCCTGAGCTAAAGTTTTGTGGAAGCACCAAGAAGAGTTTGTTGGTTTCACAGTATCCTTACAAGCAGTTGTCCTGTGGTGGTCAGGGCAGCGGAGAGCTTCTGTTGCATCTCACTCAGGGATTTTGCTTTAGCAAATTATGCCCTGGGATTGTGGACCCTGGCCACAGAGTGCAAGTGGAATGAGGCTTCCCTCACCTCCCTGTTATGGCATGCACGCATGCATGGCATGCAAGAGGACAAATAGAAGGAACTGGCATGCCATGACGTTAGTCCACCCTCAGTGGTCCTATTGGACCAGCACCTCTCCTCACATCACCAGCCATGCCTGCAAAGCCCCCACACTTACACCTGAGTCCCAGTCCCTGATTCACCTCATGATGACACTCCCATGGAGGTCGATGCCACCCAGGCCTGGGAAGCTGAGCGGATGATCACTGCTACTACTGCAGCTCAGATGAACATCAGCTCTCTCATGCCAGACCAGGCTCTATCCCCAGTGCATGAAGTCTACCTCTCGCCCATCCCAGGTGAGACTACTTTCCTTCACAGTCTCTAAGTACTCTTACACACTGCCCATTCTATGGCATACTACTGATGAGACTATGCATATTTCAGCTGTGCTTAACTATGGTGCCCAGGGAAACTTCGACTTGGCCAAGAAGCGGTGCAAAGTGGTACTTCCCCAAAGAACCACTGCATTTGCCACATCACGTGACAGCGGTGGATGAGAGGTCTCACTTCTACCTGCACCAAATGCTGAGAGCCCCACTTATTCAAGGTTTATCTTGACAACCCAGACAACCCAATCGTCTACATGTCAACCAATGAGATCATCTCCTGGTCTCCCTTCTGCTTCACCCATTGCCTTGTTTGGCCATGCCTTCAGTTACAAGCCATTCCATCCTCCAGCGCTCTCTTTGCCCAATAATATGCTGTCCCTTTATGTTGATCTAAACGAGGTATTTTTAGCAAGCAAATGGCCACCAAACTACCCTCGCATAGACCTTACGATTGTACAGTTGAGCTGCTGGAAGGACCTATGCATCCCCATTCCTGCATTTGTCCTCTCTTCCCAGTGGAAACCCAGGCATGGTTATGTCTCAGAAGCCCTTGCAGATGTATTTATTTGGCCATCTATCTCCCCAGCTGCTGCAGGTTTAATCCTTGTCCAGAAGAGGGATGGGAATTTGTGACTCTGTATTGACTATAGAGACCTCAACTCCATTCCCTACAGATACCCTTACCCAATTCCTCTGGTCCCAGCTGACTCAGGTCAGCCCAGTTCTTCACAAAACTTGATCTCTGCAGTACCTACAACCTCATAAGGATCTGAGAGGGGGACGAGTGGAAGTCAGTATTCCTGATGGACTCTGGCCACTATGAATATTTAGTCTTTCCATTTGGAATAACTAATGTTCCAGCAGTTACCCAGTTATTTGTTAATTAATTATCCAGGACATGCTGCATTCCTTCATCATTGCCTACACTGATGACATTCTAATATACTCACCATCATTGGAATCTCCCGTCTCCCATGTCCATCAGGTTCTGTGGCACCTACTTGAGCATAAATTATTCATGAAGGCAGAGAAATGTGAGTTCCATGTCCAAAACATCTCCTTCGTTGTGGGAGACCATGGCTGCTGATTTTCATAGCTTTATCACTTTCTGTTCAATTTGTGCCCAGCTTAAGTTAACAAGGACAGTCCCTACAGGAAAACTATAGCCTTCCCCAGTCCCTGAACATTCCTGGTTTCACATAGCCATCGGTTTTGTTACTGACCTCCATAGTCAGACTGCCATACAGCCACACTTACCACTGTTGTCTGCTTTTCCTGTTTGATTCCAGGTGTCTTTTGGTCTTCTGACACATCTTCCAACACTTCCAACTACCAAAATACAATTTGTCAGATCAGGGCCCTAGTTCACCTCAGAGGTCTGGCATGTATTCATGGAAAGTCTAGGCATTGGAGTGAGCCTGACATCTTGGTATCATCCCTGGTCATACAGCCAGTATAAATTCACCAACCAGAAGCTGGGCAGGTTTCAATGCATCTTCTGCCAGAAAAATCAGACAGACTAGTGCAGTTTCCTCCCTTAGGCAGAGACAGTGCAGAACTCCTTGATCCCCTCCACTATTGCCCTCACCCCCTTCCAGTGCATCATGGGCTACCAACTCTCCTGGGATCTGTCTCCCACTGACACTCCAGCTATGGACACCTGGATGTGGTGCAGCAAGTCCATGTGGGTTCAAGTCCATCAGAGGATTGAGAAGGCCCTCTGTCAACATAAGAATCAGGCTGATGCTGCCAGCGATCCATCATTTCATGTGTCTCTGCTACTGTGTCTCTGTCCTCCTGGACTAAACCGCTATCATGCCTTCTCCAGTCAGAGAAATCAACGGTGTCCATGTCTACATGGTACATCACCACCTAGATTCGTCAGCAAGTCCAAGACCTCTACTACCTGGTCAGCTGGGCGAGATATGGTTCCGAAGATTGCTGTTGGGTCTTGTATCTGTGGTAGCCTTGGACTGTGGTAGCCTAGCGGTTACGGTACTGGACTCTGGACCAGAAGGAAATCCCACCTCTACATGGTCGTCCCAGCTTGTCTCGCTCATGTGGGAGGCCTCTGTGTGTGTAAGCTCCTGTGGACTCTTTGGGGGAGCAATGTCATGACCCCATCACTCCCATACTACACTTTCTAGCAGGTATCAACCCTGCCAGGTCATTCACTCCTCATTCAATTTGCCCTTTTATTGATCATGTATACAGTATCCGCACAGCTCATAATTCACTTGCACATTTAAATGCCACTCTTCCATCACTTCAGTGCAAAAGTTTCATCATCCCAGCCCACTGCACAACTTTGTCACTGAGCCTTTTTCTGGCATCCCTTCTATCAGTCCTGCTTTGCCTCCCGGTTTCTGCTTTACATCTTGCATGTTTAATACTCTGCCTGTTAGGACTGATTATCTGATTTTTGGCTTTGGATTGTTTACTGGATTATGATTTTGCCTTGTTCTTTTGTCCTTGTCTCTGTTGTTTGAATAATGTCTTTATATCGGGTCTTGGCATTCGCCTCCCCATTTCTGCCAAATATGACACCCAAGACATGGCATTACATTTGCTCCCCATCTGTTGGTTTTGTTTGGACAGAGAGAGGGGAATAGAGAGAGAGCACATAAGGCATTTACATTTAGTCATTTAGCAGACTCTCTTATCCAGAACAACTTACAACTTACATTCCAAGCAAGTGTGGGGCCTTGCTCAAGGACTCAACAGTGGCAGCTTGACAGAGGTGGGAATGGAAGCCTTCAAATTCTGTCCAGTAAATTTACCATCAAGTCTTAGTTGCCTAGGATGATAAAGAATTACCTATTATTTTTGACAGATATTTTGAACATCCTAATTACCGGTATGTATTTCTCTTTATAAGCTCACTCATATGGTGAGGAAATAATTTAAGAGATCTTAAAAATTCTGTAGTTTCTGCTAGACAACAATGTGATCAAATGGCTAGATAAACTACACTTTTAAGTCATCTGTCTATAAATAACATAGTTTTAGCAGACATATCAATAAAGACTTTATCCAAATCTGCTGAAATTATTCTTCATGATTATCTTCTGCTGAGAAAAAAATTGGGCTTTCAAAATTCACTCTAACATTGCTCATCCAAGCCAAAAGTATCTTTGGTTTAATGTGAAATACTTTCATAATAACAATTGTTTTTGTCAAATAATACCCATGCTAACGAATTTTATGGATCTTCATTCACCAGTGTTTTCCCCCCTAAAACATGTACAATTCGGAAGGTAAACAGATGCCCATTACTCCACACCTGCAAACATAGGTACATACATGTACAATTATGTTTTAATTTCTGTCTTCAATCATCACTTAACCAACAGGGTGGCATGTTGGCTTACTCTGTTTTATTCCCACAGTCCAAAGACATGCTATAGGTTATTTGATTAGTCTAAATTTGCCTGATCTGAATGTATATATATGACTAGCTTTGAATTAATTAAATTCATACAACCTTGTGAATGTTGTTAAAATGGCCCTTGATGCTGAGAGCAACTTTAAATAAACAAACTTAACCAACGTGTAGCAATTTTATACAGCTCCAAGTTTAGTTTTATCTTTTCTAATACAATTTAATAAGTTAAAAACTAAGGTACCTCATGTGGCTCAATAGTAAGTGCTAGTTGCTGGCAGCAGCCATTCCTGTTAGCCTCAGTTCAAACCCTAGGCTGGGCTTGCACCCAATAAACTTCTCAGCACAAGCTTAATTTTGGCTTGTTTAATCTCAAAAGTCTCCTTTCTGTCTAATTCTATCTCTCCTAAGGAATTTTTTGTGAAACACCTGTTACAACGGTGATACGTAAATGAACTATTAATGAGAAACACCTGAGGTATGAAAAAGCAACCACTAGGTGCTAGCAATCCCCTGTGGCCACTTCTCACCAATGTGGTGCATTCAGTCACTCAAGAAACAGGGCTGATCAATATAGTGTTATAATCTTTAGTTCAGAATTGTTTTAGGGGAGTGTTTTTAAGTCATAAAAAATAAAAACAAAATATTTTCAATTTAAGATTTAGAACAGGCTAACAAGTTTGGATTAATATATTTTAATGGATGTCAAAAGCAGTGTAATCATAATATACAAGATTTGTCTATATCAAGCATCAGAAGAAGAACAAAAATCATGCATGATTGTGTCAAAATTAAATGAAGAACTCTGTTAAACTAAAGAAACAGAGCCACCTGTACACCTCATTGAGTGTATGGAAGGCATTTGGACATGAATGTAAGTGCCTGTATTTCAAAGGAAGTGTCTGAATAAAATCATCTGTGGTGACCTTTTCTTCTGTTATAATACCAGTTACTCAAATTGCAACTGCCAACAATTATCTTACATGTTCCAGATCTTCCCTTTCATGCTAGCACTCTGCATGAGTCTTGTGTGTGTTTCGGAGTGGAAATTGGTGCCTAATGATCTGCTCTAAATACTTCAGGAACAGGGGTTTCTACTGTAGTTACCTAGCAACCACAAGCTGTCACTCCACTATAACACACAAGAGTTTTAGACCCCAGTTTAGGGCTCGTTAAAGGACACAAACACAATGTCTCCCTATTTTATTTTAATTTGTTGTGGTATGTAGGTGAAGATGTATGACCTCTCATTCATCCTTCATCCTCCTCAATGTCACAGACGCATTATTTCTAGGTTTTTAATATGATACATTTAAAAAGATGTTGCCTTTCTATAGGTGAATGCTCATACCACATAGAAATTACAATATATATTTTTTAGAACTTTAATGTCATCTTAAAAATAAAAAAATGTATAGATACATTCATACAACAAATCTAAACTTGTAATCAGGTCACAATGATAGGGTATTTCTTGGATATTGTACATGGGTTTTTAATACCTCTAAAATCCTACTATTCCATCCTACATAAATTTTAGGAAAGTGTTATTTATTTAGCACTCAGGTAGTGCAGCTGTCTAATGCTGCTAACGACTGGCTGTATCTGAGGCCATCTCTGTATCTGGATGAGGGAATCATCCCCCAGCAATTCAATAGCAACACCTACCCAACTGTGATGAACTGCCTTCCTGTCAAGTGTCTAATGACCTTGTCCACCACCCCAGGACTCCGGGTGTGAGTCCCGGCAATGTCTTAGATATAGTCAGGTGTGACATGCAGACACAAATGACTGTGTCTGAGGCTGGACAGGGGAATCATCCCCCACTGAGGTCTACTCCCTGTGGTGTCTGAGGATAGCTGGCAGAGCCCTTCTGAACTTGATCAGGAAAATACATACTTAATTGGATAAATTGAGAAAATCAGATATTTCAGTTTCCAGTGCAAGCACAGACATGGGAAAGGGGTGTGTTTAACATTTCAAATGGAGACATATTAAAAAAAAATAAAGCAAAGTAAAAACAGTTGGTTATAATTGCATAAAACATTGGCAAAGGTTTGCATCAATTATATATGTTTATTTATTAACTGGGGCAATATTCCTTCAGAACTGGACAATAGATTTGTTAGTCATGGATGCTCCTTGCTAATGCTGTTATACCAGAGATGTTTATTCTCAAACTCTAAATATAGGTAGGCTAAATATTGACTTTGTTCAAAAGTCTTAGGCCACCATTAGATTAGATATACCATAGTTTTAGCAATGGTATAATGACCATATATAATTATTTCTCAGTTTCTTTGTTATAATAAAACCAGAATTTGTATGCAGTATTAGAAGCTTAAAAACAGCCAAGTGCTCTGCATTTGGGTCAACTCAGCATGCCAGTCCAATAACAACTAATATAAGTTCAGGCATCATTTAAAAATTAAGTATTAACCACCCTAAATAACCACCCTTGTGGCAGTGACTGAGCAAGCTAATACTCTAGATATGAAATATGAAAGACTATATATACAGTATATGAGCACTAGATCTAAGTCACTGAACTAACTAGGTCAAGCAAATGTACTTGTCAAATGATGTTAATAAATCCACGGTACCTGTTACTCAAATTCCAATTAGATCACCTGTTTTGCTGTTTTTTGGTACAATATAAAGAACTGTATATTTATGATTTCAATATATTACCAAAATGTCACAAGTACATACATCTGAGGGTTGGTAATTAGGTATTTTTTATTTGTTTCAATGAAGTGTATTTCTTGGTTTTGATAATTGTTTAACTGGGAAATATCCTGGAAAACCATACACAAGCCTTAATAGCATTTTGGACCCAACATTGTGCATTTTATGTTAATACTTCTGTTCTCTCTCTAAAGAATATGATGTGTGATGTGTTCTATTATTTGTGAATACCTCAGGCCACTTTTACGATGTACTTTGACCAAGAATGTTTTATCCTTCCCCCATCAGTTAGAATCTTAAGAACCTACTTGGCAAAATAATTTTCAGAAAATAATATTTTGTAGACAGCCTTATCCAGAGCAACTTACAACTGATACAACCTTACAATTCAAGCAATCAGGGGTTAAGGTCCTTGGCAAAGGTGGGATTTGAACCATAGACCTCCTTTTCCACAGCCCTGCATTTTAACCAGTAAACCCCTACAGTCCTACAGCCCTCCTACAGTTAAAAGGAACCTCACTTCTGCCATTCATTTGCCCATCTGTTTCCTGTAGCACCCTGCTCTATTCAAACCCTCACTTTCCATCCCTATGATCATTGTACAGTGGGAAAGAGTGAAAATTGTACCAATTACATTTGTAAATACTATGCTTTTGTCATTTTAATTTCCCTGCAAACACATTGTTAATAAGTTCATAAACTCAAACATCCATGGAATGCAATTTAATCTGGATAGACAAACATAGGCAATAGAACAAGTTGCACTGAAGAGCTCAGCAGCTTCATTTCATTGGGTTCAAGCAAATCAGTTCCTCAAAATAGATGTTTCAGATAAACAGAACCCATTGAAATAAATGATACAAAATTTATTGTTTTAAAAAACATTCTAATTTGTCATTTATTTATTGAAAAATAATTGTCCAATGTTCAATTCATATCTGTGAGTGGCAAAATTATGTGAACCTCTAGGATTAGCAATTAATATAAAAGGGATTCATCAAAGTTTGATCTTCAAATCACGTTTGTGGAAGTGTATGATGGCATGTACAGTGGTGTTTGAAAGTTTGGGAGTGGCAACAGTATGTGAACCTCTAGGATTAGCAGTTAATTTAAAGGTGAAATTAGAGTCAGGTGTTTTCAATCAATGAGATGACAATCAGGTGTGAGTGGGCAACCTGTTATATTTAAAGAACTGGGATCTATCAAAGTCTGCTTTTCAGTACACAAGTTTGTGGAAGTGTATCATGTCACGAACAAAGGAGATTTCTGAGGACCTCAGAAAATGAGTTATTGATGCTCATCAGGCTGAAAAAGGTTACAAAACCATCTCTAAACAGTTTGGACTCCACCAATCCACAGTCAGACAGATTGTGTACAAATGGAGAAAATTCAAGACCATTGTTACCCTCCGCAGGAGTGGTCGACCAACAAAAATCACTGCAAGAGCGAGGCGTGTAATAATTGGCGAGGTTACGAAGGACCCCAGGGTAACTTCTAAGCAAGTGAAGGCCTCTCTCACATTGTTAATGTTCATGACTCCACCATCAGAAGAACACTGAACAACAATGGTGTGCATGGCAGGGTTGCAAGGAGAAAGCCAAAACAAACATTGCTGCTCATCTGCAGTTGGCTAAAGATCACGTTGGCTATTGGAAGAATGTTTTGTGGACGGATGAGATCAAAATAGAAAGTTTTGGTTTAAAAGAAAAGTGTTATGTTTGAAGAATGGAAACCACTGCATTCCAGCATAAGAACCTTATCCCATCTGTGAAACAAGGTGGTGGTAGTATCATGGTTTGGGCTTGTTTTGCTGCATCTGGGCCAGGATGGCTTGCCATCATTGATGGAACAATGAATTCTGAAATATAAAAGAGAATTCTAAAATAAAATGTCAGGACATCTGTCCATGAACTGAATCTCAAGAGAAGGTGGGTCATGCAGCAAGACAACGACCCTGAGCACACAAGTCGTTCTACCCAAGAATGGTTAAAGGAGAATAAAGTTAATGTTTTGGAATGGCCAAGTCAAAGTTCTGACCTTAATCCAATCAAAATATTTTGGAAGGACCTGAAGTGAGCAGTTAATGTGATGAAACCCACCAACATCTCAAAGTTGAAGCTGTTTTGTACGAAGGAATTCCTCCAAGCTGGTGTGCAGGACTGATCAACAGTTACCGAAAACGTTTAGTTGCAGTTATTGCTGCACACTAATACAGTGGATCAAAAAGTATTTAGTCAGCCACTGATTGTGCAAGTTCTCTGATTTAGAAAGATGAGAGGGGTCTGTAATTTTCATCATAGGTACACTTCAACTATGAGAGACAAAAGGAGAAAAAAAATCCAAGAAATCACATTGTAGGACTTAATTGTAAATTATGGTGGAAAATAAGTATTTGGTCAATAACAAAAGTTCAACTCAATACTTTGTAACATAACCTTTGTTGGCAATGACAGAGGTAAAACATTTCCTGTAAGTCTTCACCAGGTTGGCACACACTGTAGCTGGTATTTTGGCCCATTCCTCCATGCAGATCTCCCCTAGAGCAGTGATGTTTTGGGGCAACATGGACTTTCAACTCCCTCCACAAATTTTCTATGGAGTTGAGGTCTGGAGACTGGCTAGGCCACTCCAGGACCTTGAAATGCTTTTTACGGAGCCACTTCTTCATTGCGCCCGAGCGGTGTGTTTGGGATCCATTTCATGGCTGGAAGACCCAGCCACGTTCCATCTTCAATGCTGTCACTGATGGAAGGAGGTTTTGGCTTAAATCAGATCAGTCATCCTTTCCCCTTTGCAGAAAAACAGCCCCAAAGCATGATGTTTCCACCCCCATGCTTCACAGTAGGTATGGTGTTCTTGGGATGCAACTTAGCATTCTTCTTCCTCCAAACACGACGAGTTGAGTTTTTACCAAAAACTTCTATTTTGCTTTCATCTGACCACATGATATTCTGTCAAACCACTTCATCATCCCTATGCTCTCTGGTAGATTTTTGCTCACTGTTCTCATGATCATTTTGACCCCATGGGGTGAGATCTTGCGTGGAGCCCCAGATTGAGGGAGATTATCAATGGTCTTGTATGTCTTACAATTGCTCCCACAGTTGATTTATTCACACCAACCTGCTTGCCTATTGTAGATTCACTCTTCCCAGCCTGGTGCAGGTCTACAATTTTCTTTCTGGTGTCCTTCAACAGCTCTTTGGTCTTGGCCATGGTTGAAGTTGGAGTCTGACAGTTTGAGGCTGTGGACAGGTGTCTGTTATACAGATAACAAGGTCAAACAGGTGCCATTAATACAGGTAACGAGTGGAGGCCAGACGAGCATCTTAAAGAAGAAGTTACAGGTCTGTGGGAGCCAGAAATCTTGCGTGTTTGTGGGTGACCAAATACTTTTTTTCCTCCATTAATTTTTTCAATAATCTACAATGAGATTTCCTGGATTTTTTTTGAAGTAGTTGAAGTGTACCTATGATGAAAATTACAGACCTTTTTCATCTTCCTAAGTTGGAGAACTTGCACAATCAGTGGCTGACTAAATACGTTTTTGCCCCATTGTATGTAATATTGGATTATTTTCCTCAAGAAATAAATGGCCAAGTATAATATTTTTGGTATAATATATTTGTTTAACTGGGTTCACTTTATCTACTTTTAGGATTTGTGTGAAAATCAGATGATATTTTAAGTCATATTTACGCAAAAATATAGAAAATTCTAAATGGTTCACAAACTTTTAAGCACCACTGTATGTTATGTTATGTATATTATATCAGTATACAGTCTTGTCGCCGCTGTCCTAGTGATAAGTGGCTATAAAGTTTCATTTTATTTTCATGTATTTCATGTCTTTATTGATTATTATATTTTGTATTACATACATTTGCTTTATTCATGCTTTTATTCATTAATTACATATGAAAAGAAATGATCACATAAACACAATCATTTGGTGGTAGGGAATGCATTAATTCTATTTACGTTACTTATGGGTTGATTTGATTCCGACTTCAAACATCAGATTTCGCATGGCCTTCTGGACACAATTAAGTTTGAAATCTCGAGGTTCCACTGTATATCATCTGCCTCAGTAAATAAATAGCCACGTATAACATTTTGTGTCATTCATTTAACTGGATTGTCTTTATCTACTTTTAGGACTTGTGTGAAAATCTAGTGATGTTTGAAGCCATATTTATGCAGAAATACAGAAAATTCTAAAGGGTTGACACACTTTCAAGCACCACTGTATGTGTGGTTTTAATCAAGTGGAAGCATGAATGATCGACTCAGTTACGAAAGGGTAGGCCATACAACCTCACAGCATGGCCCTGCCAAATGTTAAATCATTTGCAAAACACATTATAAGGACCCAGCACAGAGATAAAACATGAAAACAAACATATTACAGAGATCTAAACTGCCTCTACAAACAGCACTAAAAGTTTCTTCAGAAGCATAGCTTAGATTTCTCTGGCCAAGAAGTTGTAAGAACACTATGTATAATGCCAAAAATGGAGTGGCATAAAGCACACTGACATTTGACTCACATTCTCTGGAGTGGTTAATCTTGGTTCACCATCTGGTAGTCTGACAGATGAATCTGGGTTCAGCAGATGCCAGGAGAATGCTACCTGCCTGGATGCACTGTGCCAGCTGAAGAGTATGCTGAATGAAGAATAAAGATCTGGGGCTGTGATTCAGGTTTGAGTTAGTACTCTTACTTGCAATGAAGGTTAATCATACTGCTTCAATGTGACATTCTAGAGAATAATGTGCTTCCCAATTTGTGGCAACACATGGCAAGGCTTTTTCCTGTTTCAGCATGATAGGTACCCCCTGCACAGAGCACAGTCTATACAGTAATCGTCCGTATAATCTGTTGCGAAAGGATTGGCTGGCGTAGTGATTAAGGTACTGAACTATAGACCAGCAGGTGCAGGGTTAAAGCTCCATCAGGGCCAAGTTGCCACCTGTGCAAGAATCCTAACCCACTATTGCTTAAATTATACAGCATGTCTTAAAACTGTATCACTGTAAGTCAGTCTGGGTATGAGTCCACGAAATACACAGGACCCTGACCATGATCTCTTCCAATACCTTCAGCAATAATTATGATACTGACCATGAGCTATATCTTTTTGCTTAAGTGCCTAATTGAACTGCTGTGAATCTCTGCATTGTTGTTCCAAAAACTCGTCATTCATTTCCAGGGTACTACATTGAGATATTTAATAAGCACCTATTCGATGGATTGGTTGCAGTATTATAAATCACAGAATCTTGAAAAATGTTGCCCATTCTCATTTGAGTTTCTGGTACAAAAAAAATCCCTTGATTACATTTTGTTTTCATTCATGAAGAGTTCTGGTGCTATTTATAGCATATCTTGGCACTGCACACTGACTGGGAGCTTGTCTCTTCATCATGTGTTTGTGGAGTGACAGCTGCCGTCTAAAAGCAGGGTAGTGAGAGCTTGCTCCATCCATCTCCCCACTGACTGTGACGATCACAGTACAGTGGGGTAGCTCCAGCTTGTGCTCTTGCTACGATGAGAAATGGGGCAGTGAAACTGTAAGTAATTTTCACTCTGTCTCCCTCTTGCTTGCTTGCTCTCTGGTGTTTCTGATACATTGTGTTCTTTGCAAATAATCAGTTCAGTCTAGTATTGTTTTCTGTAAGCTCTCATACTTTCATCTACCCATTTTAGCAGTTCTGCTCTTGGAGTTAAAATTACTCATTCATTCTGTTTCCATGTAGGTTTGATCACAAATGAGTAATCGTGTTCCATGTACTGCCAGCAACATAACAGATTTCAGCTAAATAATGCCGGCACGATGTCTTTGTCTTGTGTACTTGTTTCTGCCCAAAAATATGGAATGTTCCCAAAAAGGAGACCTGAAGTATACTGGAGGGTCCTCAAGCTCTGGCTTTACGATTGCCATACTTACAAGTCTGCATCATTATGGAGTTTATAGGGTGTGCAGTCTAACCTCGTTATCTTGCCTACATCTATTTCCTGGCTGTTTTTGGCTTGAGGCGAGTTTGGCAACTTAACAAGGTTACAACAACAGACAAAGCCAGTGACATTCGTACCGGATACTGACATAATGTATTTTACTGAGCAGCCCTCGTGATTGTACAATCACATTTACAAATGTACGATGTACATAGTCCGTGATTGGCAATTGTTTCTGTGACACGAAGCGCATTAAGTTCAGTCTGCGATGAATAACAGACAGGGGTTGTACATCATCCACCCTGCCATCACAGGTGGCAAGAGATGAGTGAAGCGGGGCGAGATAATGATGTTAGACTGTACTTGCATTAGGTGATCCATTCCGTACTCGAGCACATTTGACCCCCAAAGTATGGTTTGTGTGATCACTCCATAACGGTTAGTTGTACTTGGGCATGATATGCATGCATTGTGATCACTAACCGTGCCTGAGCATGGAACACGAATATAACATCAACTGCCTCTGTAAAAATCTTCTTCTACAAGCAGCACGAGTTGTTAAAAATCACTGTGATGCATAATCAATAAATCTATTATAAAGTCTGTGAGGCTTATTATGATAATATCATGACATAGGTAATCATCTCACTAACAAATCAATTTATACCCTGATTTTTAAAACAAAGAGTGCATTTACATTCACTTAATAATCTGTTCATCAAATTTCTGCAGTTATTTGATTATTCAAGTGGTCTTGTATACAGCATACTCCGATCTAGAAATCAAATTAAGAAACCCAATGAAGAAAGCTGGATTTTACCTCAGTAATTGGATTTCTCAGTGCATGTATAACCATACGGACACATACACATGACTGATAGAATGTAGAGCTGTCCCAGAAGTGACAAGTTTCCAGGTCTGCTTATTCTAAGCATCTGTGTTCATTATTTTGGCCAAATGTGGGTTAATTTAAGTGTTTTAAACATTAACTTACTTATCACTACGTAGCATAGGCTCTGCTATGTATGTATGTATGTAATATAGACTGCTCTACCAAAAACTTATTAAACTCCTCGGTTCATGATACAATTAACTTACGATGGATTTGTCAGAACATATCCCCATCATAAATCAGGTATTGAAAGTATTGAAAGGGAAAATGATTAGTCCCTTGCACTACTGCTCTGCTCTGCTCAGTCAGCTGGCTGTTGCCCCAATGCCTGGTATCTGCAGGATCTGGCAGGCCTGAAATTAAACGCAGCAGCAATCGCCAAATGGCTACCAAACACTTAGGGAGACTCTAAAGAGAAATATAAGATAAAATAATTAAGCGATAATTATAAAAATAAGAAAATGTCACAGTCTTCTGTAAGGTTATTACTTGATTACTCAAGTGCATGATTACTGACAAAATAAGATTTCCTGCAGTTATCAGATAATTAAGTGCATGTAACACATTCAAAGTCCGTCAGACATATCTAAAATGAATTGGCATATCAAAAGTGAGCCAACAACATTGCAGTCATATTTCAAAGTGTAGTGCAAAGCATTCGCAAACGAGAGACAAACTCCCAACTAAAATATGTTCTTAAATGAAAATCTACAAAACGATTCATTTCGTATAAAATGGTAGTCAACATCTCTCACACCTCAAAGAAAAACTAGAAGACACACAGACTTCTAACCTTGTCTGGTTTTCTTCCCCATATTTCTAAAATGTTCCCCTCCCTTCTGTGATCTGTTTGTGTGTGTTTGTCAGGAGAGGGGTGGCTTGCTTCTACTATGCGCTCCAGCACCTGCTGCTTCTCACCTGCTGCTTCTCATTGCTGATTGGCTGCAGGCCAATATAACTTCTTCTTTCTGGCCCAGTCCTTTCCAGTTCGAACACACCAGGGGCATCATCACTTTACTGGGGCACATGCCCCACTAACATTCATTCATTTGTTATCTTATCTGCTTGATCGGAGTTCAGGCCGGTGCTTAGCCAGCTGCACGGGGCACAAGGCAGGAACAACCCTAGACAAGGTGCCAATCCATCGTAGGGCACACACATTCACACACAATACACACATTAACACACTAAGCTGGTCACTGGTCCCATTGTTATGTAATGGTGCTGGTATTGGTCGTTATTGCAAAGGTATAATATAAGATTGGGAAAGTTTTCCAACTAGCTGAGACTGAAGGAGTCACTTAGATGAGTGACGAAACATTTCTCCCACAAAACCTTATGTCCAGATGAACTGATTCAACTTCTGAACTTCTGACGTTTACTTAATGCAATCAATAAAGAATCTTTCGTGTTGATTTGTTCTTTATTTGTCATCCATGACAGTGTAATGGGTTAAAACTATGTAATGTTTAACAGGCTTACTTTTTTATGCACAGCTGTGACCCCAATGATTTAGACATGATTCCATGATACTCTGCACAAACACAAGAGATCCTTACTGTGCTGGAATTGAAAATAAAATTGAAAATTGGCAGCACAAGCCAATAAATCCCAGTAAAGGAAACACAACCCTTGGTGGCAATGCTGTTGGACACAAGAAGTCATAAACTTGTCAAAGTAACAACACTACCTGTCAGTCTGATGATTTGCTGTGTCTTTATCTGCCCTACATTTCTATCGGCTACAAAAGAAGCAACAATAAGTGTCACTCATCCTGTCCATCTATGTCTCTTCTTCTCTCCCACTCCCTCATTCACTCTCATTCTTTCTTGCTCCATTTTCCATTAACCTTTCAACAGACCTGTCTAATGCCTCATGCTGTCGAATTCACTTTGTGTCAGAATTACAATTCCACACAGAAGACACCATAATTTTGGGCAAAAAAAAAGAACTGTGGAGGTGTTCTTATTTCCTTCCAATGTAATTTTGGACACATGAAAACTGTGGTTTTTAAAACAGGGGTGGGCGATAGGTGTTGTTTCTTCATGGTTGGAATGAAATCCTGCAGCCAGATCTGTCTGTTCCAGAAAATGTTCAATCCCATCCCATTTAAAGAAAATATCCAATGTATTTTTTATAATAGTATATCACATGGGTTCCCACTGACACGGGATTTATAGTTCATTTAGGTTACATAGTATACATAGCATAAGAAGGGACACTGAGCAAATTTCCATAAAAGGAGAGGGACATCTTCTCAAACTTTGCATGAAGTCAGCAATTTTAGAAGATTACAGAAAAGCAAGTTTTCTGCTTACCGGAAACCATAAATGGACTAAAGACATAGTCAGTTAGCAAACACCCAGACAAAAAATGCCTTACAATTAAGTTAAGTAATTGAGTGCCTTATTCAAGAGCCCAGCAATTGCAGAGTGGCTGAAATCACAACCTACCTATTAGTAGCCCAGAGACGTAATCGCTGACCTGTGAGGCACTGTGAGGTCTGTATTAGAAAACAGATATGGGGAGGGTATTTTTGAATTGTAGCACGCAATATAAAGGGAGGGGCACTTTTGCACCAATTTTATTATCTTACAAACATTGGAATCCCACTGATTTAGTTTGCAAAAAAATGTATTATCTCTTAAAAATCACTTAACTTGTAATTATGGCATTTACATTTACAGCATTTAGCAGACGCCCTTATCCAGAGCGACTTACAATAGGTACAGTCTTACAATCCAAGCAATTATGGGTTAAGGGTCTTGCTCAAGGACCCAACAGTGGCAGCTTTTGGCTGAGGTGGGATTTGAACGCTGGACCTTCTGGTTCATAGTCCTGCATCTTAACCACTAGGGTACCACAGAATAGGCATTCATTCACATTCACTTTCTTATCTGCTTGTTCCTGAAGAGGGCCGCAGGAGAGCCGGTGCCTAACTGGCGACACAGTGCGCCAAACCCCTCACACACTCATACACACACTCACACACTTGGGGCACTTTAGCGACTCCAATTAACCTAGCACGCACGTCTTTGGACTGGGGGAGGAAACCAGAGTACCCAGAGTAAACCCACTCAGACATGGGGATGACATGCAGACTCCACACAGGCGGAGCCCTGGCTCGGGATCGAACTGCACCACCGTGCTGCCCTAATTATGGCATTCTGAAAATATTTCGAATTGGGTCGAGAGAACTGCACTTGACTGCTGTTTTAATGCATTTGTGTTTTACCATTAAATAAATTGCAATTTTGTCAACCAAAATTATTTGTAACGCTCTTTGTCTTGGTGGATATAACTTTTCTTGAAAGGGGTATTTAAATAGCATATTTATGACTCTAAACCTTATAAACATTTTTACTGCAGGCCTCATGGACCAAGCAGGAGCTGATTATTCGCCAAGTCCATGACATTCAGAGATACTGTACATGCTAAAACCGTTGCTAGGATACATTACTGCCAGCAGAGTCAGCAAGACTTTCACTGGCACTCGCACACTCTCTCTCTCTCTCTCTCTCTCTCTCTCTCTCTCACACACACACACACACACTCTCATACACATACAGACACAATTTTCAGTCTTTACAGTCATTACAATTATAGTGAATGCTATCAGCTGTCATTCAAGGTCAGACTTGTAACTGGAAGAGCAATTTTACTGACTCAAGTGAGGGAGGCTGAGCAGAGCCCACTGAATAGTCTGGCTTCTTTCTAATATAAGGCACTAGTAACAAGGACACCTCACTTTTCAAGGCCGGGTAAACACCTACATTGCCTTCAATCTAGTATGCAGACATGATGTTGATATTGTGATACATTATATATGTAGTGAATATTATGGGGGACTTCAGTATTGTTATGAAAATAAATGACTCCACTGCTGTTAATGGCAACAAAAATTTGATTGGATTCAACAATCTTTTTTATACCAATATTTTAATATTTATTTTCTTACTTGTTAAAAAGCTCCAGGTCAATCCCAAGCTCGGACTCCACCGGTGTGGGTGGCATGGTGGCTCGTTGGGTAGCAAAGAAGGTGCTGACTCCGATCCCAAGGGGAACGATCTGGGTCCTTCCCATGTCCACATGGGTTTACTCTGGTTTCCTCCCACAGTCCAATTACATCCTTTAGGTTAATTGATTACGATAGATTGGCCCTGATCTGAGTAGATGTATGACTGGCTTCGATATAACCTTGAGTGTTGATGTAACCTTGTGTCTGTCATCGAATGGCCATTGATGCTGAAGAGCAACGTTAAATAAACTAATAAACAAAGAATTTGTGATGTTTGCATGGCCTCCTCATGTCCCATGGGTCCATCTCCTCATCTCCTCATGTCTCATGGGTTTACTCCGGGTGCTCTGTCTTCCTCCTACAGTCCAAAGACATGCATTAGTCATTGATTATACTAAATTGGCCAGATCTGAGTAAGTAGTTTTGAAGTAACCATGTGTCTGTTGTAAATAGCCAATGGTGCTGAAAGCGACGTTGTAGACCAACCAAACAAATAAACTTATTAAATAATTTGTAGCTACTCAATACAAAATTTCCTTACAACTACAGTTTTCACAAATTCTTTGAGTGTGTACTCGCATAGGAAAATAAAACCACAAAAGAGAGTCTATCCTTTATATCGCTATAGCTTCTCCTAGACATCATGGATATCAAATTGAAATAAGATGAGACTTTTACTTACGTCTCCTGTCTCTTAGGTTTTCTCCTGTGCAACAATACCACAGTAATGTAATATGTGTCTCCCACTGAGTTTTAGCAGAAATGTCAATAGAAACTCACAGTCTACTCTGATCTCCCACAATTTTGATTATCATATTTAAATTCAGCTAGGAATTCAGCTAGTTCTCAAAATGAACTCAAACTTTTCTCTCTGTACCAAAAATATCTTTAATTTAACATGATTGTTTTTTTTCTACATGATGTAATAATGACTGTTAGGTCTTCGGTCATCACGCAACCATCAATATAACTACAGTATTTTATACATCTTCAAGCTTAGAGTTCTCACTCACTCACTCACTTTCTTATCTACTTGATCTTGAACAGGGATGCAGGCGAGCTGGTGCCTAGCCGGCGGCATAGAGCGCAAGGC
Source organism: Ancistrus triradiatus (assembly GCA_025084515.1). NCBI lineage: Eukaryota > Metazoa > Chordata > Actinopteri > Siluriformes > Loricariidae > Ancistrus > Ancistrus triradiatus. The sequence continues at coordinate 273,793 of JAJAGP010000231.1, forward strand.
AGAAACAATCCTAGACAGGGCGCCAATCCATCTAGGGCACATACACTCACATACTCACACTCCACTCTTTAGAGACAAAAAATTAACCTAATATGCATGTCTTTGGACTGTGGAAGGAAACCGGAGTAGGCCCATGCGGACACGAGGAGGACATGCAGACTCCACACAGAAAGGACCCAGACCACTCCACCTGGGATAAACCCAGGACCTTCTTGCTGTGAGGCAACAGTGCTACCCACCAAGCTGCCCCAAGTTTAGAGTTACAGTGGTGCTTGAAAGTTTGTGAACTCTTTAGAATTTTCTATATTTCTGTATAAATCTGACCTAAAACCACTAATCAGATTTCACACGAGTTCACATAAGTCCTAAAAGTAGATAAAGAGAACCCAGTTAAACAAATGAGACAAAGATATTACACTTGATCAAATATTACATATTAATGAATGAATGGCAAAATATGTGAACCTTTGCTTTCAGTATCTAGTGTGACCCCCCTGTGCAGCAATAACTGCAACTAAACATTTCCTGTAACTGTTGATCAGTCCTGTACACCGGCTTGGAGGAATTTTAGCCCATTCCTCCGTACAGAACAGCTTCAGCTCTGGGATGTTGGTGGGTTTCCTCACATTAACTGCTCGCTTCAGGTCCTTCCACAACATTTCGACTGGATTAGGGTTGGGGGAACTTTATTCTTCTTTAACCATTCTTTGGTAGAACGGCTTGTGTGCTTAGGGTCGTTGTCTTGTTGCATGACCCACCTTCTCTTGAGAGTCAGTTCATGGACAGATGTCCTGACATTTTCCTTTAGAATTCTCTGATATAATTCAGAATTCATTATTCCATCAATGATGGCAAGCCATGGCCCAGATGCAGCAAAACAGGCCAAAACCATGATACTACCACCACCATGTTTCACAGGTGGGATAAGGTTCTTATGCTGGAATGCAGCGTTTTCCTTTCTCCAAACACAAAGCTTTTCTTTTAAAGCAGAAAGTTCTATTTTGGTCTCATCCGTTCACAAAACATTCTTCCAATACCCTTCTGGTTTCTCCACGTGATCTTTAGCAAACTGCAGACGAGCAGCAATGTTCTTTTTGGAGAGCAGTGGCTTTCTCCTTGCAACCCTGCCATGCACACCATTGTTGTTCAGTGTTCTTCTGATGGTGGACTCATGAACATGAGTTGCTTAGAAGTTACTCAGGGGTCCTTTGTGACCTTGCCATTATTACATGCCTTGCTCTTGGAGTGATCTTTGTTGGTCGACCACTCCTGGGGGAGACTTTGATAGATCCCTGTTCTTTAAATAAAACAGGGTGCCCACTCACACCTGATTGTCATCCCACTGACTGAAAACACCTGACTCTAATTTCACCTTCAAACTAATTGCTAATCCTAGAGGTTCACATACTTTTGCTACTCACTAAAATGTAATATTGGATCATTTTCCTCAAAAAATAAATGTCCAAGTATAATATTTTTGTCTCATTTGTTTAACTGGGTTCTCTTTATCTCCTTTTAGGACTTGTGTGAAAGTCTGATGATGTTTTAGGTCACATTTATACAGAAATATAGACAATTCTAAAGGGTTCACAAACTTTCAGGCACCACTATATCTTTTGTAATTGTTCTCATTCACCAAGAAACTACCGCAACTCCTGTGGCTCATTTGTAAGTGCCAGCTGCTGGAAACAGCAGTCCCTGAGGGCCTGGATTCAATTTCTGTACTGGTTACAACATGAAGATCGTGCAGTGCGATTAAGTAACCTTTTGATGAACTAGAACCCTGTCCAGAGTGTACCTCTTCCTGTAAACACTGAACTCAGCGACTGGTTCTGGATGTTTAACTTTTGCTTTAAGATAAAAAAACAAGTTTTAAATGACACTAAAGCACAATTGCAAAATGCAAAATTGAGAAATACACTGCACATATAAACTTCCCCGTGTGTGTGTGTGTGTGTGTGTGTGTGTGTGTGTGTGTGTGTGTGTGTGTGTGTGTGTGTACATGTGTCATGCAATGGATTGCTGGCTCCCAGCGACTTGGATTAAGCATAAAGATATGTATTTAGTAATTATTTAATTTCAGAATTTATGTCATTTCAGACTATTCGTAATTTTCTTATAGTAAAATTAATTTGTGTTTTGTGTTTAAAAATACCACGTGGGCTACACAGACACCAGTAGTTCACTATGTCTACATCGTGCTAACTGCTTCCCAAATTTGTATGAATAAATTGACTATTGTACCATGGGTGAAAGGAGCAGATGCCAGGAGCAATGAGCCAAAACTGGTAAATCAAACACCTGTTGAATACATTGAAGATCAAGTTAATTCAACGCCTGCCCTTGCATCATCCAATGCTAATTTAGACCCAGGCAGCACTGCTAACAAGCTCTGAAAAAGCGCTACAAGATGGTACATGGTTAAATTCTCAGTATCGAGATCATAAAACCAGCACATCTAGACATGTGAGCATTAAACATTTGAAGAATAAACCTGTAGACTCAGCTAAATATGCCTACTCTAAACAAGTGTGCATGTGGTGTATGTGTTTCTGTGATGAAACTCATAGGTGGTACTTGGAGGTTTTGATTTGATAATGGATGTTTTTTGAATAGACTACTACAATCTTCTTCTTCTTCTTTCGGCTTCTCCCTTTATCAGGGGTCGCCACAGCGAGTTAATCGTTTCCACCTCACCCTATCCTCCACGTCCTCTACTCTCACCCCAACTCCCTGCATATCTTCATTCACCACACCCAAATAACTCCTCTTTGGTCTTCCTCTTCGTCTCTTGCCTGGCAGCTCCATCTCCAACATCCTCCTACCAATATATCCGCTATCCCTCCTCTGCACATGTCCAAACCATCTCAGTCTTCCCTCTCGAATTTTGTCTCCCAATTTTCCAACCTGTGCTGTCCCTCTGATGATCTCATTCCTAATCCTGTCCATCCTGGACACTCCTAAAGAGAACCTCAACATCTTAAGTTCTGAATCTGCCACCTCCAGCTCTGCTTTACCTGTCTCTTTGTCAGTGCCACTGTCCCTCTAACCCATACAACAAGGCTGGTCTAACTTACTCCTCCCCCCCCTCCTTATAACCTCTCTTATAAATCTTTCCTTTCACTTTTGCTGCGACCCTTTTTTGTCACACAGCACTCCACTGACACTCCTTCTCCACCCACTCCATCCCTGCCTGTACTCTCTCTTCTTTACCTCCTTTCCACACCCCCGGATCCCCCATTTCCTGGGACAGTTGAATCCCAAGTACCTGAACTCCTGGGACCTTTGTGACCACTGATTCCCTGTAGACTGATGTTCCACCTTCCACCCTCCCTTTTCATTTACACACAGGTATTCCTGTCTTACTACAGTTGACTTTCATTCCTCTCCTTTTCCAGATTATATACCTCCACCTCCCTCCAAGTTCTCTTCTACCTGTTCCCTGCTCTCTTTCTCATACAGATCACCTGATTAACAAGTCGTCTGCAAAACATCATAGTCCACGACGATTCCTGGCTGACCTCATCTGTTAGTCTGTCCAGCACCAGAGCAAATAAGAAGGGACTCAGGGCCCGATCCTTGATGCAGTCCCCACCTCTACCTTGAAGCTATCTGTCACTCCTACAGCCACATCGTCAAAAGGTCAGCTCCAGATCCATCTCACCGCCTGTCACGTTGTTCTCATAACATGTCCTGCACTAATCTAACGTACTTTTCAGCCACTCGAGACTTTCTCACCACACCCACCAACAGTTTCCTCCCTTTGGCACCCTGTAATAAGCTTTTCTTTTCCAAATCCCAAATCCACAAGACGCAGTGTATAGCTTCTCTTTCTTGACCATCTCTATACTTCTCCATCAGCCAGTCTCAAAGGCAAAAATCGCATCCATGGGCATCCATGCTCTTCCTTGGGCATGAAACCATTACTGTTGTTCACACACTGTCACCCCAACCTCCCTGTCTGAGCCTAGGCTTCCACAACTCTCTCCCTTCAACTCCCAAAATCTTCATTGTGTGGCTCATCAACTTTATTATGCCCCTGTAAGAGCCACAACCTCTGTACATCACCCTTCTGCTTAAAAAAAATCGGTACAAGTAAACTTTTTCCTCCATTCCTCCGGCATACTCTCATTCACTAGAATTCGATTGAATAATCTAGTCAAAAACAAACCACTACACTAGAGAAAAAACACCACCTCCCAGCTCCCTCCTAGACTTTTTTCCCATAACCTCCAACAACAACCGGTAGTTCCCTCAGGTTTCCCACTTCAGGGCGCAAAAAAGGAGACTTTTCCATACCTCAACCGGTATGTCATCAGGTCCCATCGCCTTTCCATTTCTTTTTTCCTTCTTTCAAAGCTTTCCTCACTTCTTCCTCTACTATTCTTTGCTACATCCTGTTCCACAATGCCTTACGCCATCCAACCTTCTTTCTCTTTCATTTTCTACATTCACCATCAGCACTCCTCAAAATACTACTCCTTTCCATCTTTCCCTCAACCTTCTCCTCACCTGACAGTACATTTCATTTCTTTCCTTGATCACCCTGACATGGCGCTGCAATGATCTTTTCCCAGCTCTATCTTTCTGTCTCGGCCAGGCCTTCCTTACTGTCTAAAAAAAAAAACTTCATATAACTATACTCATCGTAGGCCTTCTCGTGCTTGGCCTTTTTGCTACCGTCTCCCTCTTTGCCCTTGCCGCATCTCCTTGTACTCCTGCCTATTCTCATTAGTCCCTGTCCCTCCCAATGTCCCATTTCTTCTTTGCTGACCTCTTTCTCTGAATAGCCTCCTGCACTTTCTCGTTACCGCACATACAAAACACACCACCCAGGTTTCCTTTTCAGCCCTTGCCCTGTCCAGAGAAGACACCAAAACGACCCAGTACCTTTCCTACCCGTCTGTCTAATTTTACTGTTGCTGCGCTACTACCCAGTCATTCTGGGAGCTCTTTTCCTAATCACCCAAAGCCTTTCTCAGCTTCCCTCTCTGAACTCCTTAACAAACATTCTTCGTTTCTCCAACTTCCCACCATTTGGTCCTCTGCTCTGCCTTTGTCCTCTTCCTACTTCCTCACCAAGAGAGTCATTTCTGCACACCACACTCCGATGCTGCCTAGCTACACTGTCCCCTGCCACTACCTTACAATTCACCAATCTCTTTTAAAAGAAAAGCAACCTCTTCTACATAGGATGTAGTCTACCTGTGGGTGCTCCTCCCCTCCACTCTTATAAGTCACCCCTATCTGCTCCTCCTTCCTTTTGGAAATATGTGTTAACCACAGCCATTTTCCATCCTCTTTTGCAAAATCCACCACCATCTGTCCTTCTAGGTTCCTATTTTTAACACCAAACATGCCATCATCACTTCCTCATCTCCTTTATTACCCTTCACACCAACAGACCATTGAAATCTGCACCAATCACCAGTCTCTCCCTCCATGGGGATGCTCTCAACCACTTAATATAACTCCCCCCAGAATCTCTCTTTCTCCTCTAAGTCACAGCCAACTTGTGGTGCATAGCCACTAACAACATTCACCAATACACCCTCAATTTCCAGCTTCAGGCATATTATCCTATCTGACACCCTTTTCACCTCAACGACATTCTTTACATAGTCCTCCTTCAGGACCACACCAACTCCATTTCTCTTCCTATCCACACCATGGTAGAACAGTTTAAACCCTGCACCAATGCATCGAGCCTTGCTACCCTTCCACTTTGTCTCCTGCACACACAAAACATCGAACCTTTCTCTTCTGCATCATATCATCCAGCTCTCTACCTTTCCCTGTCATCGTCCCTACATTTAGGGTTGCTACCCTCAGTGCTATATTCTGGCACCTCCTGATTTCTCTCTGTCTCCTCACACGCTTCCCTCCTCTTTGTCTTCGGCAAACAGTAGTCCAATTTCTGCTGGTACCCTGTTTGCTACCAGTACCAGTGGCGGTCGTTGTTAACCCGGGCCGCGACCGATCCGGTATGGTGAAATTATTATGAACTCGCATACTTTATTTGGCAAATGTTTTACACCAGATGCCCTTCCTGACGCAACCCTCACCATTTATCCGGGCTTGGGACCGGCACTAGAAATACCCTGTCTGAGCAAACTAGCGGCTGGTTTTAGACTACTACAATATTACTACTAATACTACTTTTGTGGCACTTAACTGAAGTATTTGAATGGAAGCTCAGTGGATATGGCTCTGGAGCTTTAGGTTCTTGATTCAAATTCCAGTCGAACCGTGTCTACAAGTGGGCTGGTTTAGGCATTGCCCACTCCAAGAAATCATTTGCCCACCCAGTGAAAACTTTCTTGTTTCTTGTAGCCTTCCTAATTGCCATTTTGAAGGTGTGGATGTGTTTAATTACCGCTTCTTAAACACTAAGATCTAAATACCTTTGATTCTCTGGTTCTTCTTTTAAGTAATATTACTAGCCATTAATGCTCATCTTAAAATATAACTTATTAAACTACACCCTTGTTTACATACACTATTTAGGAAAAGCAACATTTTTTATTGTTGTCCCTCCAAATACTTAAAATTCCAACCCAAAGATGGGAGCAGTAATGCCTCTGATTCCAGTCCCTCCAAGCTGCCCTTAAACAAGACCTTTAACCTTAAATTGCTCAGCTTAAGTGTAACAAGGCATCTAAATGGGACCTCTTCTTTTCTCTCTCTACACCCAGTGAAGTCATAACCTCTCATGGCTTCTCCTATCATTGTTATACTGATGACACACAGCTCATCCTCTCTTTCACTCCAAAAGACGTGCAGGTCTCCACACGTATCTCAGCATGTCTGGAGAGCATCTCATCATGGAAGTCAGCTTATCATTTGAAACTAAACCACAGCAAAACTTGAGCTACTTTACGTTCCTGCAGATGGGTCCCCTTATCAAGATCTTGCCATTTCTCAGGTAAACTCCTCCATCACAGCCTCTGTAAATGCAAGAAACCTGGAAGTTATCTTTTATAACCAGCCTTGCTTCTCTGCTCATATTGACAAACTGACCCAGTCATGCAGATATCTCCTCTTCAATGTCAGGAGAATTCGACCATTCCTTTCCAGGGAAGCCACCCAGGTGCTTGTCCAGTCTTTTGTTGTATCAAAACTAGATTACTGCAGTGCTCTTCGGGCTGGTCTTCCAATGCGTACAGTCAGACCTCTGCAACTCAATCAGAATGCAGCGGTTCATCTGGTTTTCAATTTACGCAGGTTTCTCTTGACACCCCACTGGTGATTAAAGACTCACCTCTTCACTCAGAACTTAAGTAAAGACTGAAAATGCAACTGCATATTTAAAAAAAAAAAAGAAAGAAAGTTTGCTCGTGTGTTTTGATTTTTTTGGAGGGTTTTGCTTATTTGTAATAGGATGAGGTTATGTCTCCTAAGAAGAATACAGAGCACTTCTGTAAGTCACTCTGGTTAAGGGCATTTGCTAAATGCTGTAAATGTAAATGTAAATCTAAATTATGTAAACCCTTTACGTACATCTCCGGTGATGTTTGATCTTTTGATGTTTAAAAAGAACTATGGTCCCAGTATTGACACTATAAACCTATAACAAAAATCTGCTATAAAAAGGCCAACTCATCATAAAGATTTCACTGTGAGGGCCATTGTTTGAAAAATGTATTTATTGCTCCTTACCCCGTTTGCACAGAATATCCACTGGCAATGAAAGTGGCTCCCTCTGCAGTTCAAAGAATGAGCTACAATGCCTCAATGACCTTCAACGTGAAATACACGGCATGGTTGGCATGTCTAGTTCTGAGCAATTTAGCAGCATTTATACATACAGTGGGGCAAAAAAGTACTTAGTCAGCCACTGATTGTGCAAGTTCTCCTACTTAGAAAGATGAGAGAGGTCTGTAATTTTCATCATACAGTGGTGCTTGAAAGTTTGTGAACCCTTTAGAATTTTCTATATTTCTACATAAATATGACCTAAAACATCATCAGATTTTCACACAAGTCCTAAAAGTAGATAAAGAGAACCCAGTTAAACAAATGAGACAAAAATATTATACTTGGTCATATTTATTGAGGAAAATGATCCAATATTACATATTAGTGAGTGGCAAAAGTATGTGAACCTCTAGGATTAGCAGTTAATTTGAAGGTGAAATTAGAGTCAGGTGTTTTCAATCAATGGGATGACAATCAGGTGTGAGTGGGCACCCTGTTTTATTTAAAGAACAGGGATCTATCAAAGTCTGCTCTTCACAACACATGTGTATATATATGTATATACATATGGAACGTGGAACGCGGAGCGCGGCTGGGTCTTCCAGCATGACAATGATCCCAAACACACTGCTCAGGCAACAAAGGAGTGGTTCCGTAAAGAGCATTTCAATCCCATAAACATTTTGGAGGGAGTTGAAAGTCCGTGTTGCCCAGCGACAGCCCCAAAACATCACTGCTCTAGAGGAGATCTGCATGGAGGAATGGGCCAAAAATACCAGCTACAGTGTGTGCAAACCTGGTGAAGACTTACAGGAAACATTTGACCTCTGTCATTGCCAACAAAGGTTATGTTACAAAGTATTGAGTTGAACTTTTGTTTTTGACCAAATACTTATTTTCCACCATAATTTACAACTAAATTCTTTAAAAATCCTACAATGTTATTGCCTGAATTTTTTTTTTCTCATTTTGTCTCTCATAGTTGAAGTGTACCTATGATCTCTCTCACCTTTCTAAGTAGGAGAAAATGCACAATCAGTGGCTGACTAAATACTTTTTTGCCCCACTGTATGTGTATATATATATATATATATATATATATATATATATATATATATATATATATATATATGATTACATTCACACATAAACTTTGCTATTTATAAATAACAATAAAGTTAGCTATAAAAAAATCCACCATCCCAGGGACATGGGGGGGAAAACTCTAGTGTCTGATCAATAAAAAGTGTATCTAATATAGAAATGTATGATCAGTGCAGAAAGGAGCTACAAATTATATTGTATTAGTAGTTTCTATATAATCCACAAGGTGGAGCTGCTCCTTTAATAACTGTCATCCAGAATTTACTTGCTTTTATATTGATCTGCAAACAGAAAAACTAACCATTACTGTAGTAAGGTTGTATCTATATGCCTGCATTGAAATAACTTTCAAATTCCTACAAGACCATCATAGCCTCTTCTTTTTGAACCAAGGTTAAGGTGATTCTCTCCTGCAGGTAAAAATGAGGTAAGGGATTGATCTTTCAGCTGTATAGTCATTAACTGTATTAATGTTGTATTCCCACTTATTCTTGTATTGCAGTAGCTGATTTTTGCTATGTTTACCCAGTGGCGTGGTGGTAAGTGTCAACTGCTGGAAACAGTGGTTCCTGAGAGACTGGATTTGAATAGTGGGAAGATAAGGTGGTGCGTTTACAAACTGAGATGGACCGGTGTCCCATCCACGGAGTATCTCTGCTCGCACCCAGTGAATCCTGAACAGGATAAGGGAGGTTAAAACAGGCTGCTTTTCTTTACTTTAAGCCTACACCAAACCTTAACACAATATGGCATAGACATGCTTGTATTGCCCATATAACTTGCAGTATATAACTTACACACTACTCAATTATGAGAATAAAGATTGATACAATCAAATGTGCATGTGCTCTGTAGCTGCATTCATGTTTAATAACCTGGATGATTGGATTTTTAGGACAGTGTGACATTTGACAGAAGAAAATTAGCCATTACTAGCCAGAGGACAAAAAGGAATAAGCAGTACTAACCAAAATAGTTTTTTTTTTTTTAATCTAATTTAGTTAGCAGACTAAATCTTTTTTAAATACATTAAATACCTTCCATTATGAGAAAACTATTTCTAGCTCTATCAAACTTAAATTTTTAGAAATAAAAATAGAATCAGGTTGAACAATCAATATTCCAACCATTTTTTTTGCCTAATTTATTAAAGAGCACTTATGTGGCAACAGCGCCTCCCACAGGTCCTAATGCGTCAAGTTTAGTTGCATTATGGATATGGAGAGAGATGGGACGGTTTGAAAAGACAGAAAGTATTGACGTTGTAAACTAATAATGGATGCTCGCTAACAGACAGGACCCCAGAGTAACTTCTAAGCAACTGAAGGTCTCTCTCACATTGGCTAATGTTAATGTTCATGAGTCCACCATCAGAAAAACACTGAACAACAATGGTGTGCATGGCAGGGTTGCAAGGAGAAAGCCACTGCTCTCCAAAAAGAACATCGTCTGCAGTTTGCTAAAGATCATGTGGACAAGCCAGAAAGCTATTGGAAGAATGTTTTGTGGGTGGATGAGACTATCCCATCTGTGAAACATGCTGGTGGTAGTATCATGGTTTGGGCCTGTTTTGCTGCATCTGGGCCAGGACATCATATTTCCAACTACACTACATGGCCTAAAGACAAGACACTGAATTTAGAGAGTAAGCCCAATATGCTCACTGTTGGCATTCCAATTAATGTCAGAGGTGTCTGATGTCAGGGGTCTGTGGAAGTTTAAGTTCACCATTAAACATGGAAAACCATTTTTTTTATGGACACTGTTTTAAGAAAGCAAGGTAGAACATTAATGAAGTGACTTGTTGGCAGGCTGGCAGGTGGAGCGGTCTAGGTCCTTTCTCTGGGTACTCCGGTTTCCTCCAACAGTCCAAAGACATGCACGAGGTTAACTTACACTAAATTGTCTCAGTCTGAGTATGTATATGACTAGCTTCCATGTAACCCTTGTGTCTGTCGTTGAAATAACCTTTGATGCTGATAGTAATGTTAAATAAATGAACAAACTTGTTGGATAGGTTGGAAGCATATGAAAGTGCCACATCAGGAGTCACTAAGGTGTTCAGTAATTCTTCTACTGACACTGTTTTTCTATGGAGATGTCATGCCTCCATGCTTCATATTATGAACTTTTTCACAAAAATTACAGATCACTAATTATAAAGAGTGTGTTCATACTTTCAGCCATTTTTTGTACATAGCTCCACAATGGCAGCCATAAAACTGTCAGTGAAAAACCCAGAGATTTGGTGTCTCCTGTAAAGATAGAGGAAGCGTACACCAGAGGAACTATAACAGACCTAATGCAGTAACTCATTTATAGAGGCTGCAGTCAGTAATGAATTTTTAATGTCATCATTATAGGAAGCCATTGACCGGGTGTGAAATAATCCGAACAAATTAAATAATGTTCTATTCAGTGCAGATATTTTTAGTGGGCTACTTTGGAGTAGCTGGACCATCTATAACAGGGGTTTAATGTACAGACCACATTTAAGTACAGTCGGATTCACACCGCACATTAAAGGTAGCTCATTACTCACAAATGTGTATGCTGTAGCTAATCGTCCACTTAGATTTTGAGCTAATTTGCATAATATGCAAAATCACACTAATTTTGGAGCGCAAACTAGTCTCTGGATTTTCAGCCCCCATACATCAATCCGGTAGTAAATGAATCCTAAGAAGTTGAACTTTAATAATTATCAATAAAAAACTTGGAATTTCTATATGGTGTTGTTGTCAGATGCCAATCAACACATGGGTGAAGGCAGTCATGCAAAAAATACACATACAGTGGTGTGAAAAAATGTTTTCCCCCTTCCTGCTTTCCTATTTTTTTGCCTGTTTGTCACACTTAAGTGTTTCCGAACACTTAAATATTAGTCAAAGACAACACAAGAAACACAAAATGCAGTTTTTAAATGAAGGTGTTTATTGTTATGGGAGAAAAAATCCAAACCTACATGGCCCTGTGTGAAAAAGTGATTGCCCCCTTTGTTAAAACATAACATAACTATGGTTTATCACACCTGAGTTCACTGCCTCTAGCCACACCAGGCATGATTATTGCCACACCTGTTCTCAATCAGAACATCACTTAAATAGGACCTGCCTGACAAAGTGAAGTACACCAAAAGGTCCTTAAAAGCTGGACATCATGTCGAGATCCAAAGACATTCAGGAACAATTGAGAAAGAAAGTAATAGAGATCTATTAGTCTGGAAAAGGTTATAAAGTCATTTCTAAAGTTTTGGGACTCCAGCGAACCACAGTAAGAGCCATTATCCACAAATGGTGAAGACATGGAACAGTGGTGAACCTTCGCAGTAGTGGCCGGCCGACCAAAATTACCCCAAGAGCGCAGCAACGACATATCCAAGGGGTCACAAAAGACCACACAACAACATCCAAAGAACTGCAGGCCTCACTTGCCTCAGTTAAAGTCAATGTTCATGCCTCCACCATAAGAAAGAGACTGGGCAAAAATGGCCTGCATGGCAGAGTTCCAAGACGAAAACCACTGCTGAGCAAAACATTAAAGCTCGTCTCAATTTTTCCAGAACACATCTTGATAATCCCCAAGACTTTTGGGAAAACATTCTGTGGACTGACGAGACAAAAGTTGAACTCTTTGGAAGGTGTGTCCCCCATTACATCTGGTGTAACAGTAACACAGCATTTCTGTCAGAGTCACAGGATGGTAACTGAGCCGACGCTGCCCCCTAGCGTCGGTTAGAGGGTGTGACACCTAACAATTTCAGAAAAAGAACATTATACCAACAGTAACATATAGTGGTGGTAGTGTGATGGTCTGGGGCTGTTTTGCTGCTTCAGGACCTGGAAGACTTGCTGTGATAAACGGAACTATGAATTCTGCTGTCTACCAAAAAATCCTGAAGGAGAATGTCCGGCCATCTGTTCGTGACCTCAAACTGAAACGAACTTGGGTTCTGCAGCAGGACAATTATCCAAAACACACCAGCAAGTCCACCTCTGAATGGTTGAAGAAAAACAAAGTGAAGACTTTGGAGCGTCCTAGTCAAAGTCCTGACCTGAATCCTATTGAGATGCTGCGGCATGACCTTAAAAAGGCCGTTCATGCTTGAAACCCCTTCAATGTGGCTGAATTATAACAATTCTGCAAAGATGAGTGACCAAAATTCCTCTAAATGCTGTAAAAGACTCACTGCAAGTTATCACAAATGCTTGGCTGCAGTTGTTGCTGCTAAGGGTGGCCCGACCAGTTATTATGTTTAGGGGCAATCACTTTTTCACACATGTCCATGTAGGTTTGGAATTTTTTCTTTCTTAATAATAAACACCTTCATTTAAAAACTGCATTTTGTGGTTCATTGTGTTGTCTTTGATTAATATTTAAGTTGGTTTGATGTTCTGAAACACTTAAGTGTGACAAACATGCAAAAAATAGGAATTCAGGAAGGGGGCAAACACTTTTTCACACTGCTCTAATTCAGAAAGCATTGCAGCAATTGTCACGAAACTTCAAAGGCACATATGCTAATGACCAAGTATGGTGCAACTGCAATGACAATGCTAGGTGGTGCTGTAACATTGAATATTACGTTACGCAAACACTGATTGTCCAATTAACATGAAATTTGGCAGAATGCTCCTGTGTCAGATCCTCATTTAAATTCTAAGCTCCTGACATCATATCCCAAAAAACATGGCTGCCACCTACCAATCAGTTTGCAGAAACAATAGACCGAACCATAAGTTATAGAATAGAACACAATAGAATAGAATGCCTTTATTATCATTATACGCCACATACACAGTATACATAGTACAACGAGATTGGAAGCTGCTCCTTAAAGTGCACACAGCATAAATATAAATAAAACCTAAGAAAACTAAGACTACTGTGCAAAAACTGTGCAAAAATGTTATTGTCCTGTGTAATATGTCAGTTAGTGCAGGTTCCCGTTTAGCATCTTGATGGCTTTGGGAAAGAAGCTGTTCCTGAGCCTATTTGTTTTGGCCGGTATGGACCTGTAGCACCTACCAGAAGGCAACAGGTTGAAGAGGTGGAAGCCGGGGTGGGTATTGTCCATTTTTTCCGCAGTGTTGGTCACCCTCTGCAGTCTTCTTCTGTCAGGTTCTGTGCAACTGGAGTGCCACACTGACACAGCATAGGTCAGCAGGCTCTCGATGGTGGAACGGTAGAAGGTCACCAGCAGGCTTGTGTGTAGTTGCTCCTTCCTGAGTACCCTCAGGAAGTGTACCCACTGCTGGGCCTTCTTCAAGAGACATGACACTTAGTCAATAGGTGGTACTACCTACCATAACTCAGTATAACTCAGGCATACTGTGCAGGTACCTCATTCATACTTTCAGTACATACATCATCAGGTCAGAGGTGCAAGATCGTGCTTGAACCTGCCGATTGCCGCATGTTGCTATATTTATTTTCTTTTGTAAAACACATTGTGCAGCACAGACCATAAGTCCTACAGACACACCAACATGGAGGCTAGAAGTAGTTTGTGTGCATCTCACCAGGCAACAAAAGTGATACCAATTGGCCTGATGATGGTGCTACAGCAAAGCATCACACTTTAACGGAGATATCTCCTACTCTGTATGATGTAGAGACTAAAATCTTTTTTCTCCTGATTACTTGTCTGGTATCACTCGTATCAAATGCACAGACCGAACCGTAAATCACAGGGACATGACACTTGGTCAGTATGAAGTACTACCTTTCACAACTCAGGCATTTGAGATCAGCCCGATTGCCCTGATGGTGGTGCAATAGTGAAGTGTCAAACTTCAAGGTCCATATCTCCTACCCTGTATGAGGTCCTGAGAAAATTCTTTTTGATTACTTATGTCATGCCCAACAAAAAAGCCTCTAGAATCATATAGCTCCACCCACTTTATGTTGACATAATTGACAATTAACTAAATGCCATTTCAGTGACACTATGTTTTATTGTCTGTGTTAAAAAGTTTCATTTAAGGGATGAAAATACAGACAGATAGACTGGTTATTTTAGTGGTCAATGGAGGCCCTGCAGCTGGCAAAAGAGCCTCTGTACTAGAATGAATCACTATCAAGCTAGCTGGCTAGCCAGGGACTGTGCAGTACCAGGCTCTTCAAGCATCCCTTTTCTATATGAAATACAGTTCTTGCAATTTGTTCAAATGATATAAAAGTAATGTAAATGGTTCATTAATTTACAAACCATCATACTATTGGTACCTGGATATCTCTTGCCTCTCTGAGAAGCTTGTCATGAAAACTTTTGTCTCACTCTGGGTGTTGGAATACCTGTCTGTCCACAGACATAAGTCCTAAAAGTAGATAAAGAGAACCCAGTTAAACAAATGAGATTTTTATTCTTTGTCATTTATTTATTGAGGAAAATGATCCAATATTACATATTAGTGAGTGGCAAACCTTTGCTTTCAGTATCTGGTGACCCCCCTATGCAGCAATAACGGCAACTAAACATTTCCTGTAACTGTTGATCAGTCCTGCACACCGGCTTGGAGGGATTTTAGCCCATTCCAGAATAGCTTCAACTCTGAAATGTTGGTGGGTTTCCTCACATTAGCTGCTCACTTCCGGTCCTTCCACAATATTTTGATTGGATTAAGGTCAAGACTTTGACTTGGCAATTCCAAAACATTAACTTTATTCTTCTTCACCCATTCTTTGGTAGAACGACTTGTGTGCTTAGAGTCGTTGTCTTGCTGCTTGACCCACCTTCTCTTGAGATTCAGTTCATGGACAGATGTCCCGACATTTTCCTTTAGAATTCTCTGATTTAATTCAGAATTCATTGTTCCATCAATGACAGCAAGCCGTCCTGTCCCAGATGCAGCAAAACAGGCCCAAACCATTTTACTATGATACCGCCATCATGTTTCACAGATGGGATAAGGTTCTTATGCATTTCCTTTCTCCAAACATAATGCTTTTCTTTTAAACCAAAAAGTTCTATTTTATTCTCATCCGTCCACAAAACATTCTTCCAATAGCCTTCTGGGCTGTCCACGTGATCTTTAGTAAACTGCAGACGACCAGCAATGTTCTTTTTGGAGAGCAGTTGCTTTCTCCTTGCAACCCTGCCATGCACACCATTGTTGTTTAGTGTTCTTATGATGGTGGACTCATGAACATTAACATTCACCAATGTGAGAGAGGCCTTCAGTTGCTTAAACGTTAGCCTGGGGTCCTTTGTGAACTCGCCAACTATTACACAGCTTGCTCATGGAGTGATCTTTGTTGGTCGACCACTCTTGGGGACAATCGTCTTGAATTTCCTCCATTTGTACACAGTCTGTCTGACTGTGGATTGGTGGAGTCCAAACTCTTTAGAGATGGTTTTGTAACCTTTTTCAGCCTGATGAGCATCAACAACTCTTTTTCTGAGGTCCTCAGAAATCACCTTTGTTCGTGCCATGATACACTTCCACAAACGTGTTGTAAAGAACAGACTTTGATAGATCCCAAAGTTCACCTTCAAATTAACTGCTAATCTTAGAGGTTCACATACTTTTGCCACTCACTAATATGTAATATTGGATCATTTTCCTCAATAAGTAAATGACCAAGTATAATATTTTTGTCTCATTTGTTTAACTGGGTTCTCTTTATCTACTTTTAGGACTTGTGATGTTTTAGGTCATATTTATGCAGAAATATAGAAAATTCTAAAGGGTTCACAAACTTTCAAGGACCATGGTATTTCTCTGTCTCTCCTTCTAAGGCTGCAGCTTTTCTTGTTGTGTCTGGTTTACAAATGATTAGCATGTTTGTGGTATTGCCACAGTATTTTGACATGTCATAGTTTCCCTCATTAGTGTTTATTGAAGTAAAAACAAAAACCCTCCAAATCACACTTTGGACTGCTGCATAGGAGAGTAGAGCTGTATTACACCACTTTCTACTTTAGTCTGTGTGAGATGGAATTTCAACGTGCATGTTTGCTAGGAGATGTGTGGGATACAGGCGGAGGGAGTAATCTTGCAACATTATTTATGGCAAAACGTCTTCCCCCTTTCAATAGCAGATATGGCACACATTCCAAGCAGATATATAAATTAACACGTTATTGATATTTTTTTAACAGAATCGAATCTTAAAAAGAATTGCCAGGATCGATACTATCTATAAAAGTGATCCACCCATTTCCTACTGCACCTGATTAATGATATTGATAATGATATTAGACAGTGCTAAAAACAGTAAGTAATAGCAGTAGTTGCATCAACATGATCAGAGACATACAGTTAAAGTACAACAGAAAATCTCAAAAGCCAACAAAGCAAATATCAAGCAAAACACCAAAAGATATGTGCAAATAAACACAATAAAAGCCCACTACACAAATTAAGCAAAGTGTTCATAAGGCCAACTAGCTGTCTCTGCCAACCAGTGATATACAAACGAATTTTACCCCTGATGTCATCATTAGTTGTAGTTTTCTCTTGGTTAAATGCAACAGTCTGAGTAGATTTTCACTCCACTGCAAAGCTTCTTGGATAAATTCCTTTTGAAAGCCTTTTGTTTGTAAAAACAGTCAATTTAACTGTTGTTTTTGAAACTGTCTATGCTTTTTGCTGCTGCTTGGAACAGATTTTGTTAGCTGGGTAAGGTAATTTGTGTGGTTCCCAGCAAAACATTGCCCAGAACATCATACTGCCAACATTATTCACTTCATCTGTCAATGATAACAATTTTAATGTTATGGAGGATACAGTAGGGCAAAAAAGTATTTAGTCAGCCACTGATTGTGCAAGTTCTCGTACTTAGAAAGATGAGAGAGGTCTGTAATTTTCATCATAGGTACACTTCAACTATGAGAGACAAAATGAGGTCAATAAAAAAAGTTCAACTCAACTTCTTTTTAACATAACCTTTGTTGGCAATGACAGAGATCTGACATTTCCTGTAAGTCTTCACCAGGTTTGCACACACTGTAGCTGGTATTTGGGCCCATTCCTCCATGCAGATCTCCTCTAGAACAGTGATGTTTTGGGGCTGTCGCTGGGCAACACAGACTTTCAACTCCCTCCACAAATATTCTATGGGGTTGAGATCTGAAGACTGGCTAGGCCACTTCAGAACCTTGTAATGCTTTTTACGGAGTCACTCCTTCAATGTCCGAGCATTTGTTTGGGATCATTGTTATGCTGGAAGACCCAGCCAAGTTCAATCTTCAATGCTCTCACTGATGGAAGGAGGCTTTGGCTTAAAATCTCATGATACATGGCCTCGTTCATTCTTCCCTTAACACGGATCAGTCGTCCTGTCCCCTTTGCAGAAAAACAACCCCAAAGCATGATGTTTCCACCCCCATGCTTCACAGTAGTATGGTATTCTTGGGATGCAACTTTGCATTCTTCTTCCTCCAAACGCAACGAGTTGAGTTTTTATCAAAAAGTTCTACTTTGGTTTCAACTGACCACATGATATTCTCCCAATCCTCTTCTGGATCATCCATATGCTCTCTGGCAAACTTCAGACGGGCCTGGACATGTACTGGCTTAAGCAGGGGAGCACGCCTGGCACTGCAGAATCTGAGTCCCTCTCGGTGTAGTGTGTTACTGATGGTAGCCTTTGTTACTTTGGTCCCAGCTCTCTGCAGGTCATTCATGAGATCCCTCCATGTAGTTCTGGGATTTTTGCTCACCGTTCTCATGATCATTTTGACCTCATGGGATGAAATCTCGCATGGGGCCCCAGATCGAGGGAGATTATCAATGGTTTGTATGTCTTCCATTTTCTTACAATTGCTCCCGCAGTTGATTTATTCACACCAACCTGCTTGCCTATTGTAGATTCACTCTTACCAGCCTGGTGCAGGTCTACAATTTTCTTTCTGGTTTTCTTTGACAGCTCTTTGGTCTTGGCCATGGTTGAGTTTGGAGTCTGACTGTTTGAGACTGTGGACAGGTGTCTTTTATACAGATAATGAGGTCAAACAGGTGCCATTAATACAGGTAAGAATAAAAGTCTTAAAGGTGAATAATAAGAACATAAGGTTTCCACATAATTGCTAAGGTAAGGAAAGACACAGTAAAAACGTCTGGAGAAGGAAAATCATGAGAGGACAATGAGTAAACCACTTAAGAGGCCAAGACTAAAGGAAGCAGAAAACTTTTCTTTCTGGTTTTCTTTGACAGCTCTTTGGTCTTGGCCATGGTTGAGTTTGGAGTCTGACTGTTTGAGACTGTGGACAGGTGTCTTTTATACAGATAATGAGGTCAAACAGGTGCCATTAATACAGGTAACGAATGGAGGACAGAAGAGCTTCTTAAAGAAGAAGTTACAGGTCTGTGAGAGCCAGAAATCTTGCTTGTTTGTGGGTGACCAATTACTTATTTTCCACCATGATTTACAATTAAATTCTTTAAAAATCCTACAATGTGATTTCCTGGATTTTTTTCTCATTTTGTCTCTCATAGTTGAAGTGTACCTATGATAAAAATTACAGACCTCTCTCATCTTTCTAAGTAGGATAACTTGCACAATCAGTGGCTGACTAAATACTTTTTTGCCCCACTGTATATGTACTGTCATATTGAAAATAACAGTTACAATCATTATGTAGTAAAGATATTACAAATTCCACAGATGTATAGCATTTTGTCTAAAGTGCTCAAAATTTCTTGGGTCACCTTGTACATTTTAACTCCCGGTCTTAATACATACGGTACTGTAATACACTACAGAGAGAAACAGCATTATGCTGCATTATAGATGTCTGAACAGGGTGCAGACTGTAGAAATCACAAGACTGCCTGGTTAACTAGTGCGTGACACCACCAAAAATGAAAGTAGGTGCATGGTTAACTTTTGCAGAGAATTGCATTCAGGCTAAATAAAAAACGCAGTGTGTCAAAACCATATCTAATAAAGAATGAAAGTAGGTAAAATAGATGGATAAAAATTGTGTTTGTATCAAGCATCTCCAGGGAATCAATACAGTGCCCTAAACTAGAAGGTGTAAGGATAAATAGCCTAAATTGAGAGTGCAGTAATAAAACAAATTTTTATTTACATTGATTTGTTTTAACGCATAGTATATATAGGGGCGTGGTGAAGTGTGGGCGGGATTTCTCTGTAGTCAATCAAAAAGGTCCGTATCCGTTTCCAAGGGAACTTAATATTTAAGGACCTGAGGACGTGTTTAGATCGTGTTTGCAGTCAGTATGTGCCGGTTAGCGGATTGTCAGATTCCGCCTCGTGTTTAAATTAGCGTTCAGTAGAAAATATAATACAAATATTACCTGAAACATGGGACGTTTCGGGGGAGCAGCAGCAGAAATGCAGGCTTTGACTGAGTGTGTTTGAGACTGGCGGACTTTGCTCGGGTTAAAGCGCCTGCTGTAATAATGTAAGTAAGCTGATGTTCCTACTGCATGCAGTAAGCTGTATATACCTGTCCTTTATCATCTTCAGTGATCGCCATTCATCATTCATCATTCATCTGCAGATGGTGCATTCAGTTACTGCCCATGCAGCAACGCGTTGGTTTCCAAGTCCAGGTCATATCAAAGCCGCATGTAGCTTAGCTACCCTTCAGAAAGTGATGAGCTTAATGATGATGATGATGATGATAGAAATTAGAACCATTCCAGTTTTATGAATGTGACCTTTAAATGTATATTGACTTCATGTCTCTTGCATAAGGTTAGCATCGGTAAGACTGAACATTTAACCTTTCCGAGAATGCAGATCAGTGTTTAAAGGTAGATCCATTTGTATGTTACATAGATATTGTAATTGGTCAGCGTTATTGTTGTTTTAGATTAGACTTTGATTATAATTTTCACTATATTTCTTTACCGTATGTAGTGTTAAGGTATACGCTACAGAGAGAGTTAGCATTATGGATTTGATTTTGCTGCATTATAGAAGTCTGAACAGAATGCCTTGTTAGTTATTGTGTGACACTACTAAAATGGAATAAGTGCATTAACCTTTGCAGTGAATTGCATGCAAGCTATATGCAAAAAACACAATATATCAAAACCATATTTAATAAATAAAAAAGCCAGATAAATGGACCAGTTATGTACAGGTACCATTTAACGTGCTTTAATGGCCAGGTTCTTAAACATTATAAGAAATTATAAAAGGAAATGAAAATCTGCCTTCTAACCCTGGACATTGTTGTTGTAAACAGATTAAAAATGGCAAATACACGACAGCGCTGCTGGATATATGATGTTACAGTATTCAGTACTGTGCTGAACTCTAATATCAATATTTTACTTCATAATTATTAAAGATTCCTTTGTTAATTGCGTATTTCTGTACTGGCAGCACATTATTGTTGTTTAGTTCCACTGTAGTGAAGTGCATTTTGCTTCTTCTGCTCAGCTGGTCACAAAAGCCAATCAACACTGCGGATCCATGAGCAGAGGTTGGAGGTTCAGAGTAGAGGTCCGCCCACTACCTTAGCTCACATTTGCACTAGAGAATGTTCTAACTCGGTTGATGTGTTTAGAGACTTTTTGTGTAAGCTGTTCGTGTTTGTGTGTATGACGTTGTGCTACTTTTTTGTAACAAGCCGTACACATTTTAATCCTCCTTCTCCTGGTCAGGGTGAACACAGGGCACAGGCATAAGTGTTCTCTGGATGTTATGCCAGTCTATCGCAGGGCTGGATAGGGGTCACATTGCAGCACTAGAGGATGATCCCCAGCCTACCTTCTGTCTCTCAGATACAGCTAATTGTGTTTGCATGTGGTGTCTGACCTGGCCAGAAGGCACTGTCGGAACTCACACCAGGGTCCCCACAGCAGTGGGCTAGTGTATGCCTCAATGCCTCTCGAGCACCCAGTCTGTGAAATATAGGCGTAACAGTGTGAATTGTAGTTATTATAATATTATTTCCTGCAGTGGACTGGCAACCAAACCAAAGTATGCTTACCTCTAGCCTTGTTTTGGCATCCTTGGCCTCTGTACCAGAGCCCTTGCAATTTCTGACCAGGATTATTTCTTTATTATATTTATTACTTGTTATTGTTTATTTAATGTCGCCTCAGTGGCTGTTCACGACAAGAGCATTCATACTGGGCCAATTAAGAGCAACCAATTAACCTAAAACATCTTTGCATTTGGGAGGAAACCCGGAGTAAATCCACACAGACAAGGGGAGGATATTCAAACTCAACACATGGTCGGGATTGAACAGGGGATTTCTGGGGATGTGAGGCAACTGGACTAACTCTTAGCAGGAAAAAGTGAGATTAAAACCATTAAGAAAATTAAACTTTTCTTTCAAATTTTTTAAGATAAATTTGTGATTCGATTGACATCACCATGGGTTGTAGGAGGAGCCAGTGGTCCTATAGCATGTTTGGGTAGTAAAATCCCCACAGCATTGCACAGACTATTTCAAAGTCATGTGAATTTTCAACACTATGCATTGTTATCATAATCTTTTATAAATGGAAAGTGCTGTTCCCAGCTCCTTTGCTCCATAAACATTAAGTGAGATTTATGCAGGCCTGTGTGCTGAAGACAGGTGATGTGATGACCCTGTGGGTCTTAAGCATAAAGCACACTAACTTCAGTCAATAGCACTAGACTTAATGAAACATGCTAATTTAAATGGCTGCGACACAAACATCCAGTGGAAATTCAAGCGAAGTGCTGCTGTAGAGTTATAAACATCAAAATGGAATATTTTCCTTTAAAGCCAGGAGGCTATGCATGAATAATTAGATGAAATATGAACTTGAGACAGGTGAATCTGATTTAAATATTCTGGGGTAGTTAGACCTATTACATGGTTGCAGATCTCTCTGGCAAAAAAAGTCAAATGTAGTCCTTGGATCACACACATTTTGTTTTGACAGCCTTACGCAGTGTCACAACAATTAATTCTCTCATTTTTGGCACATCCTGTGAGTTCTCGTCGCATTGTGCATGTGGAAATGGTCTTTCGTTCACTAGTAAACATATCCTTTATTTCGACTGTCGATTTATTTACAATTCAACTTTAGGAAGTGTTTAAATGGTTTCCGATCATGTTTATTCATGATTGTTTCAGGTTTTAATAATTAACCCGATTCCAGTCATTTCACCGATTTCCTTAGCTGTTTTCTTTGCTTGATGCAGGCCAGTAATTTGACCCTTCTGAACCACAGTGACATCTTTTCAACGGCCTTGGATGCACACCTCGTCTAATTAGTAATCTGTTATTTCATCCCCCACCCTCTGCTAACAGGTTTATAATAAGAAGCATACAAGAATGGAGTCTTCATAGACAAACCGTGGCAGTAGAGGGTGTTGTATCGAACATCTCAGTAACTTTTGATGACATTTTCATAGGTTTCATTAACCTTCTACCCCTCCTTCCTAAGACAAAATCCATAAGGAAATAGTTTGCCATCTTTTATGGTGGGATACTAGCTAGTGTCTCAGCTGAACTACCCTGTTCCCATATCCCGTCTCTACTGTGGTGTGGTCTGTTGGTTACAAAGTTGCTTATCAGTTCCTGCCACCATTGTAAGCCCAAGTGCTTCCACATATCCTAAATTCAGTAGTGTGGGTTTCTTGACACCGGAGTAGAAGTCCAGGTGTGGATTGAAAGTGAAAAGTAGAAGCAAAACACTTACTTTATTGGTGAACTCCGGGTGCTAGCATAGCTGTTAATGCTAACTGCAGCCTGTGTTTTGAAGGATTCAGTTTCACTTTCAGTTGGCTGTCAATACTAACCTTTTTAGGACCCATGCAGACTTATTTGCAGAAAAGATATAGTACTGTAGATGTAAAAAATAAAGAAAAACACAATAAACACAGCGAAGATTTTCACTGTGAATCTGAATCACTGTGTACTGAATTGTGAATCATGAATCGAGTTTCGGCTGAAACAAGTCATGTGGCTCGACTCATTCAAGTTTAAGCAAGAGCACCAAGTACCGAGCAAACGAAAAGAACCGAGACACATTTTTCTAGTCAAAATGCATCGAGAATCGAATTAGATGAATTCCAAGGTTTTTGAGAACCGAGGTACCCTTGTGCGTTAAGGGCCTTGCTCAAGGACCCAACAGTGGCAGATTGGAAGAGGTAGGGTTTGAACCCTGGATATCCTGGTCCACAGTACAGCATCTTAACTTCACAAAAATATATTCTTTTTGCCTAGATCTTTACATCCTGGACTCTATTTCATTTCTCGCACCTGTTTTCTGAATAGTGCCTGTCGTAGCTGTTAATAATTGCAGTCACAGCTAGTCAAGTCAGATTTATTCATATAGTACTTTTTATAATGGACTTTCTGAAAGCAACTTTACAATTTTAGGATATCTTCTAATATCTACGGCCAATACCAAACTGAGCAAGCCTAGGGTGAGAATGGCAAGGACAAACTCCCTAAGCGTTATGAGGAAGAAACCTTGGGCACTATAGTGATACATGACTCATTTTTTTCAGCTCATATAAACGATCAATTAAAGGGCATTGGGTGAGTGTTTGATACTGGTGTCAGAGCAGGAAGAAGTCAGTATAAACAACTTTTCAATCTGCTTCAGTCTGTTTACAATATTTGACAACTGAGTAGATTCACACTTGGCATACACTTACACTTTATACTTTACCATTATAACACATAACCACAGTCTACGATCCTACTGTTTCATTCATTATTTAATTCTTTTTTTTTTTCTTTTCTTCTGACTTTTGACCGAAAAATGACACCCAAACAAAATGTATGTATTTCCCTTTTTATTTCAATCTGTGCCTGTAATAATGTCTGTAATAATAGCAGCACATTTGCCAAATGCCATGAGCAGGCTTTGTTTCATTCCCCTGTTTTACACAATTTTTCATGTTTAGGTTAATTGGGGGCAGGGGATCCAGAGCGTATTCTACAAATCACAGAGCACAGTCCAGGGGTCACTTTTGCAGTACCCAAGGATGATCTTCCCCTAGTCTGAGGGGTCTTTTACCCTCTCAGACGCCGCCACTCTTGCCTGTGTGTGTCCAACCCAGCCAGAACCCTGGAACATGGTTCACCATAGTGTTTATGCTGTAGTTGTTTGGATCCAGTTTCAGTTGTTTGTGCTGATGTTGAAATCCATTCACTAACGAACACAAGTCCATGTGTAAAATATTTAGTTGCATGTGTTTCTTTAAGGAATACATTTCTAAAGGTATGCTGTGAACACGTACATGTGTGTTTGTGTGAATCCATGGCCAGAAATAAAGGTAAGCGCACTGTTGAATCACTGAAGGGTGTCTCGTGAAGCACTGGGTGACTCTGCAGTCAGAGCTGTTTCATCTCATCTCACTTATTTCACAGACACCATGGGCCATGAACTCCCAGCGGTTACCTGCCATAATTAGCTCATGTCCTGTTTTCAACATGGGTGACTCTCCAAAACCAAATGACTGCAGCCTGCAAGTGTAAAATTGGAAAGGTTTTGAGACTCATTTACTTGTTTTTTGTATTCATTTAATTATTCTCAGCTACATAAAGATTTCCCTGTAAGCTGTTACTTTTATTATACACACATGAGATGCCTCACAGATTCTTCTTATTATTTCTCCCAGGGCTGCTTGCATGGTTTCCAACTGTCAAGCTTTTATCAGACTCATGCTTTCTGATTCCGTCTCACATTTTTATACCGCCCAAAGACATCATGAAAACTCCTCTGATTAAGCAAATTATTCAAACCTCTCAGGGGTTTTGTTTTGTTTAGTTTTTTGAGGGTGACCTGACTTATAACAAAGACTGTATTCTTTTTTTAACTGCTCCTTATATTAAATAGAAAATGAACTTCATTATGGTGACTGACAGTCAGAGGAAAGATAGCAATGTCAGGAAACCTGTTAAATCTGAGTCATAGTATTTCTGTGATATTATAGGAAAAATAATGGGAAATGAGAAATAATGAGAATATGCAAGATTTATAAGAAGTAGCCTAAATGATCTTTTTTTGTCCCATGTTTTAACCACATTTCCTGGTCATGATTCTAGCCTATCCAGAGGGAACACATTGTGCAGACATAAATGTGCCTCTGGGCTGGATGGAAGTCCATCGCAGGGGTGATCATTTGACCATGCCCAACCCAGCCTGCAGGTACCACCAGGTTTGAACCCTGATGTTTGCGCTGGTGGACTAGCGTATTACATCGCTGCACCATCCGAGTGCAGTAAAGAGAGTACTCGCATGAAACGACTTGGTTTTGATATTTTTTTCCCCACTCATTGTAGATTGGTTGCCTGTTTTTATTTCATATATTTTACTATATTTAGTATGTTAGGCCTGTCAGAATTAACCAATTTTTGTGGTCTGTGTCCAAAATGGTCCACTAATCAGTGTTAAGTAAATTTGACATACAGGTGTGCACCATTTAACGTCTGCATTACGTTCTGTGAAATAGTCAAGTCAGATCTATTTATATAGCGCTTTT